>JARYGA010046596.1:0-62426 GCA_030545235.1 Helianthus tuberosus
ATATAAATTAGAGCATGAGGATTAGAGTTTCAACCACGCGTTAAAAATTGTATGATGCTTAGTTTATAATGGTGACTCACGTGATGCTTAGTATGTGAAAGATTGTGTGATGTTTATGATGGTTCGAATATTGTTAATGATGAATTAGATGGCAATTAGGGTTCTTGTGAATCAATGGTGCTAAATGTGTTAATTATGAATCAATACAACTAAATGGGTAATTGATTGAGTTAAGTGAACGGATGTAAATGTTGTAATTGATTCCGTGATTTACGGCCTAGAGAATCCGATCGCAAACTTTCACAAATGTCGCACAGCTATTTGGATTACTAAACTGGTTACACAACTTGGGCCTTACATCAAACCGGATTGGGCCGCACACCACATATTAGTCACACAGTCCATTGTGGGCTGCTGGGCCGATTGGGCCAAACCTGTGTTCGGATCGCACGCTCAAAGGAGAGCCGCACACTTGGTGTGGGCTGCTCCTTAAAGGGCCAAGAGGTTATGTGAGTCGCACAGTTCACTAGGTTTGGAGGTTGGTTGGGCCGAACCTGGTTGGGGTAGTCGTACACTTAAGTTGAACCGGAACTAGTTGGGCCGCACATTGTTAAGAAAGCTAGGATGGACTGTTAAGTGATATTGGGAATGTACGGTTGTGTTTGTGTTGTACGTAACCCAAACAGTTAATGTAGATATACTATGTGATGAACTTTATGACATGCAATGTTAATCTATTGATTGAGAACGTGAACTTGTGTTATGGTCCAGTGCGTGTGCTAAATGTCTAATGTGTATTATGAGATTATGTGCATAAGTATGCAATGTGTTAATTATGTGATCTAAGTGTATGCGAAAACTGATTTGTATTGGTGACCATGCTAGGACTTGGTTGACCAACCTTGAACAAAGTAACTTAATTAACCGAGCAAATCTAAGGTGAGTTCATTCCTTTTGAGCATGCGTCCCGGTGGAGTTTACAGGCAAAGATGGCGTCCCGGTCGACTCAAAGGCAGAAAAACCCAAATCAACCTTCCAATTTAAGCAATTCATGGCTTGTAAACCCTTGGAGTTTACAGGCAAAGATGGCGCCACCGCCATGATGAATTGGTTTGACGCAATTGAGCTTACTTTCTTGCAAAGTGGTTGTCCTGATGAGCTACAAACCTTGAACGCGACTGGAGTTTTCCGTTCGAGAGCACTCGATTGGTGGACCACCGAACGCAACAAAAGGGGAAACGATGTTGCACATGCCATGCCTTGGGACGAGCTTAAGCAACTTATGAAAGACCACTTTTGTCCTCCTCACGAACTCCAAAAGTTGGAGAACGAAGTTTGGAACCTAACGCAGAAGGGGAGCGACATGGATGGTCTGATTACGCGCTTTAAACAACTACGTGTCCTCTGTCCTGGACAGGTCGACTCCGTCCCCAAAACCATAGCCAAGTTCATTCGTTGTGTTGCACCTTCCTTGGTTAACCATGTTGCCTATGCTTGCCCAAAAATCATAGAGGAAGCCTTTAGCATAGCCACTGAGCTTAACAACAATTGCGTTCTTCATGGAACCTATGATAAGGTTTCAACAAAGAGTGCTCACCAAGTCGTTACTGATACCACCGATACTACCACCGTTGTTGAACCTTCACCCTCTCAACCACCCAAGAAGAACAAAGGCAAGAAGCGGAAGGCTTCAAGCCAGAATTGTGCGGTCGTCACTCCGCCAAACCCTCAACCCATCCAATCAGTAGCTGCCGTTAATCCCACTACCCTAGAACCTCGAAGAAGAAACTACACTAGGACATGGCCCAAGTGTAACCAATGTTCTTACCATCACCCTAATGGCACCCTATGTCGCAAATGCACCACCTGTCACAGGCTGGGGCATTTCGCCGATCGCTGTCGCTACAACCCAAAGCCTGCCCAAGATCAGGCTATCGTTGTAAACCCTGTTCCTAATCAGGCTCAACCTCAAGCTGCTCCTGTGCGAGCATGCTTCAGGTGTGGTGATCTCAATCATTTAACCAATGTGTGTCCTCAGCGTAATCAACCTCAGCAGCTGCAACAACAAGCTCAACAACCCGCTAGAGGCCGAGCTTTCCTCCTCACTACTGCTCAAGCCCAAAATAGGAACGACGTCATTACTGGTACGTTTCCTGTGAACCATGTTTATGCTTCTTGTCTATTTGATACTGGTACGGATAAAAGTTTTGTGTCGTTAGAATTCGAACCTTCGCTTATGTGTAAACGCTCTAAGTTGCCAAGATCTTTCACTGTCGAAGTCGCTAATGGTAAATTCATTGCTGTCGATTTCGTTCTTTCCAATTGTTCCTTGATTCTTAACGATCATACTTTCTCGATCAATCTTATACCTATGCAAATGGGTAGCTTTGACATCATAGTAGGCATGGACTGGCTTAGGCGAGTTCGTGCTGAAGTTGTTTGTTCAGAAAAGTTCATCCGCCTTCCTCTTCCAAACGATGATTCTCTACACGTGTATGGCGAGAAAACTTCTCAAGGTCTCAAGCTTATGTCGTGTATCCAAGCGAACAAATGCTTACGCAAGGGTACCTTCGCCTTTCTCGCCCACATTGTGGAAAAGAATGACAAAAGCCCAAGCATAAGCTACGTTCCCGTCGTACGTGATTTCCCCGATGTGTTTCCCGACGATCTTCCTGGTCCGTTGCTCGTTCTATCGACTTTCGCATCGATTTAGTGCCTGGCGCTACGCCTTTTGCTAAGTCTCCTTACCGTTTAGCACCCTCTGAGATGCAAGAGCTCTCGAGTCAACTTCAAGAGCTTCTTGATAAAGGCTTTATACGCCCTAGTACTTCTCCTTGGGGCGCTCCCGTTTTGTTCGTCAAAAAGAAAGATGGGTTATTCCGTATGTGTATTGACTATCGTGAGCTCAACAAGCTTACTGCCAAGAATCGATACCCTCTTCCTCGCATCGATGACCTCTTCGATCAATTGCAAGGCGCGACCTACTTTTCCAAGATCGATCTTCGTTCTGGGTACCATCAACTTCGAGTCCTCGAAAAAGATGTACCTAAAACCGCCTTTCGTACGCGTTATGGTTATTACGAGTTCGTGGTCATGCCCTTTGGTTTGACCAACACACCTGCTGTTTTCATGGATTTGATGAACCGCGTGTGCAAAGCGTACTTGGACCGTTTTGTGATCGTCTTCATCGACGATATTCTTTTCTATTCCAAGACACAAGAAGAGCATGAGCGACACTTGCGTCTTATCCTTTAACTTCTTCGTACTGAACGTCTATACGCCAAATTCTCCAAGTGCGAATTTTGGTTAAAAGAGGTTCAATTCCTTAGTCATACTGTCAACGAACGTAGTATTCACGTTGACCCCGCTAAAATTGAAGCTGGGAAGAACTGGATCGCACCTAAGTCTCCATCTGAAATTCGTTTGTTTCTTGGTCTTTCTGGTTATTATCATTGTTTTATCTCTAACTTCTCGAAGATCGTTGTTCCTTTGACCTCTTTGACTCAAAAAGAGAAACCTTTTGTTTGGGGTCCCGAACAAGAGGAATCTTTTCAAACACTCAAGGAGATGCTTTGTAATGCTCCTATTCTCGCGCTTCCTGATGGTAACGACAACTTCGTTGTATATTGCGATGCTTGAAACCTTGGACTTGGGTGTGTGCTTATGCAACGAGACAAGGCCATCGCTTATGCGTCGAGGCAAGTCAAGATACATGAGAAAAACTACACTACTCATGATCTTGAACATGGCGCAGTTGTTTTTGCGTTGAAGATTTGGCGACACTACCTTTATGGTACTAAGTGTGTGGTCTTCACCGACCATAAGAGCCTTCAACATATCTTCAACCAAAAAGAACTGAACATGCATCAACGTCGTTGGATGGAATTATTAAACGACTACGACTGCGAAATTCGCTACCATCCTGGCAAGGCGAATGTAGTGGCCGACGCTCTTAGTCGTAAAACTCATATGAAGGGTATTCGTTGTCTCCAACCCGTTAACGACCTTCAGAACCGTATTCGTGAAGCCCAATATGCCTCTATTAATGAAGGTAATCTCACTGTTGAGATAGGAGGCGCTGCTGAGCAAGATCTCGTGTCCAAAGCTGATGGTATTCTATACTATCTCAATCGTATCTGGATTCCCAATCGTGAAAACCTTCGAGACTTTCTGATGAACGAGGCACACAAATCTAAATACTCTGTTCATCCTGGTGCTGATAAGATGTACCATGATATGCGTACTTCCTATTGGTGGCCTGCGATGAAGAGGGATATCGCCTCCTACGTTGCAAAATGTCTCACTTGTTTGAAGGTTAAAGCTAAACATCAACGTCACTCTGGCTTACTCGAACAACCAGAGATCCCTGTTTGGAAATGGGAGAGCATTGCCATGGATTTTATCACTAAGCTTCCTCGTACTTCTTCTGGTCATGACAGTATTTCGGTGATCGTTGATCGATTGACCAAATCAGCTCATTTTCTTCCCATTCGTGAAGATTTCAAAGTCGAGAAATTGGCTAGAATCTACACTGATGAGATCATCTGTCGTCATGGTATCCCCATTGACATCATTTCCAATCATGATGCTCGTTTTACATCTCGTCTTTGGTAAACTTTTCAATCTGCTATGGGAACTGTTCTTAACCTTAGCACTGCTTTTCATCCTCAGTCTGATGGTCAAACCGAGCGTACTATCCAAACCTTAGAGGATATGCTTCGTTCCTGCGTAATGGATTTTGGTGGCAACTGGGATTCACACTTGCCTTTGATCGAATTCCGTACAACAACAGTTATCATGCGAGTATTCAAATGGCACCTTTCGAAGCATTGTATGGTCGCAAGTGTCGTTCGCCTATTTGTTGGAACGAGATTGGTGAATCTCAATTCACTGGTCCCGAGCTTATACAAGAAGCAACGGACAAGATTTTACAGGATCGAGATAACTTACTAAAAGCCCGAAGCCAACAAAAGAGTTATACCGACAAGCGTCGCAAACCCTTGGAATTCGAGACAGGTGACTTCGTACTTCTAAAGGTATCCCCTTGGAAGGGCGTGGTTCGATTTGGTAAGAAAGGGAACTCGCACCTCGCTACGTTGGTCCTTTCAAGATCCTCGAAAGGATTGGCAAGGTTGCGTATAGACTGGACCTGCCTGAAGAACTCAACAATGTACACCCTGTCTTTCACGTATCCAATCTAAAGAAGTGTCTAGCTGACGAAGAACTTCAACTCCCACTTGAGGACCTCCAAGTCAACAAGATCTTGCATTTTGTGGAAAAACCCGTCGAAATCATGGATCAAGGAGTCAAGTTATTGAGGCGCAGTAAAATTTCTATCGTCAAGGTTCGATGGGAAGGTAAATGTGGCGCTGAATTTACTTGGGAACTCAAGAGTGACATGAAGACGAAGTATCCATATCTTTTCGCAACTTCTTCCTAACTTTCGGGACAAAATTTCTTAAAGGAGGGAAGACTGTAACGCTCTGCTTCTTCATACTTTCCATATTTAGAAAGCTCGTCTTGTAATACTATTTTTTTTTCGGAAACTTGTTTCCTTTGTAATCGTATTTTGTTTCAAGCCATTGTAAATCTGAGACTTTGATCGTAATGAAATGAGTCTTTTATATGGAATACTTTTTTTTATATATACATGCTTATACGTGTTGCCATACTCGGGTTATACGTTACCAATCTCTCATTCATACGCGCGACCGATACTCGACATACTGGTACTCATAACTTACACATGCTTGTTAACTATTAACTACATGGTTAATAATAATAATAATAATAATAATAATATAACACTAAACTAGACATCAACGAAAGGTTGATGTTGTTTATTCAAATTAGACATAATAATAGTAATAATACTATAATATAATATAATAACACTAAATTAGATACCAACACCTAACCTTTGACTTTTTTGAACAAAAAGAATGTATATGGCTGATATACGGCAGCCCGGTCGCAAGCCTGTGTGACTGTTTTGAATTATGTTATTTTTTATTTTTATTTTTTAACTAGTTTAACATCCAACTACTTGTATTAAATGCCAACCTAACTTAACCCTAATCATTCCCCCTATAAATACCACTTATAATCAGTCTCCCTACCACTTTTGCAACACTAAAATACTCTCAAAACTCTCTCCAAATCGCAGCTGAAAGAAGAAGTTCGAGCAGATTCGTACCTCTTCACTAAAGTGAGCATAACTCACTCGTTTCTTGTCCGATTTACTCCATTCTTTTTCCTATGTGCTTGGATTGACCTTAGCTTCAATTCCATGGGTTTTTCACAGTAAACCAATCCCTGGAAAGTCGCCAAAAGGGCTCCAAAGTTCACTGTTGAATGAACACATGTCCATCATCAAAAGTTCGAATGGGTGTACTTTCATCTGTTGAATAAACCTTGTTATGATTCTAATGGGTGTACCACTCATGAAAACATTATAACCTTTGAGGTTTCATAGTGTCAAACAAGTGTTATGAGTTAAAAGATGATTACTTTCATCAGTTATATTTTTGTGTTTTTAAAACTCCGAATCTTCATTCCACCGTATTATTCCCAATACTCATACACTTTGCTTCTTCGTGTAGAAGGACTTAGTGTTCCAACCTCCTAATCAACAAACAACTCACTCTCGGATTCTCAAGTTCAAGACTTGCAAAACCGTGAGTACAGTTGACCCATTTACTTTTAAAGACACTTTGGGTTGTAACATGTTATTATGCAAAATACACACTCACACACTTAAACATTCTTTATACTCTCAATCCGTTATACATGCTACTTGTTTACTTAGGTTCATGCTAGATTATACATGCTATATGTCATTAACTTTGCTAAGCCCTCAACTTAACATATATAGCGCTATAGGAGTATCACACCACCAGTCGGGGTCTTGTTAAGTCTTTATTCTAAACGGTCTCGTCACTTTTGTGGCGAGGGATGCTAAATACTAGTGGACACTTGGGTTTGACGTATTGCTACGCATGCTAGTTACCTTGTTAACAAATTGCCATGTGGATTCGAGAAAATGCTTTTATACTTATGCTATACTTATTCAAACCTTGTGTACTCGCCTTTGCTTTTGCATTGATTATTTTAAACATGTTACAGGTTGAGGATGATGATGCTATGAAACGAAGTAGCGATGATGCCTAGATACACATTAAGACGTCATAGGTTTAAATTGTTGTATCAATTTTGTTATGTTTATGTTATGAACTATGTTGTCATTTGAATTTCTTGTAATGTGTTGACAATTTTATTATGAAATGAAAATGGTTGATTTAAATATTGTCACAAATAGTTTTATGAAGTCTCTTGCAATCTATTTCGTCTCATCCCGATGATTCCGCCATCGGTTGGGGTGTGACATGATGGGTTTTTTTTGTCTTTTCAATATTATTTTTTTTCCTGAGTTCGTGCGTCACATGCTGCTTCAGTTTTGGCGTCTAAGATAATTTTGGCGTTAACTAGATTCATTAATTACTTGGCGTTTTACTGTTTTTTGGATCTGTCTCATTGAATTAATTCTTTTTATGTCACATAGTTAATTTTTTTGGCGTTATGGCGTTTTCCAGGTCACTTTTTGGCGTTCGTGGCGTTTGTTAATAATTGATTACCATTGATTAATATTTTATAAGATTACAATATTACGAAATTAAAATAAACTAATAGTATTATGTGGATAGGATTACATCAGAGTTGTACCCATCGCTTTGTTCCACACTTTCTTCAGATTCATCATCATCAAGTTTTAGATTGGCGTATAACGCCATCATTTCGTCTCTTCTTTGCCGCAGTCTATACTTGAATATCATTGCAACCCTGGACTTTGCACCGTTAGAAGGTGCTAAATCACAGAGTTGTTCAAGTAGATGTAGTCTCTCTGTCTTCAACATTTTCTCCATCGGCAATGAATATTTAACCCCGTGTTGATAAGTCACTTCAACCGTTTCTGCTTCTTCATGCACCACCCAACTGCTAACTGTTGGTAGAGGCGTATCGTCAACATCATCATCATCATCATCATCATCATCATCATCTTCTGCCAGGATTTTTTCTCTCCAATCTTCTTATTACTGTTCGAGTTCTTTCATAATCGTTGGCCCTTGGGACCCCAAGGGCCAGAATTGTGACAATCGGTGATTTACGGCTCCTAATTACGCGATTAACAAACATTAAGACGATAATAAATGGTGATTAAGACATAGATTAAATTAATTACGCCTTTGGAGTGCCTAGGAACGTCTAACCAGCTTTACAGTGCGCGAATGATGATCTGCGGGATAATCTGCGAAACGTTGAACGGTAACGAACTGGAACCGTACAAAATACTACCAACGCCGACAAGTACTAATTTTATACGAATATTTATATATATATATATATATATATATATATATGAATTTAGTTTTGCGAATTTATCGTGCTTCCGTACGTCACAAACGCGAACGTGAATAAAAACGCGACTGTAGGAAACGCACCGGCAACGAAACGGAAGCATCGGAGATGCGTATTACCTTTAAAACTTAAATTTTACGATATAACTAGCTTCGTAATTAAATTTTAACAACCATAGTCGAAACCGGATCGAAAAACGGATAAGAAATGGCAAACGACGCAAAATTTCGCACTTTTACGCAACCGACGCTCAGACGCTACGACAACGAATCCAACACTATTTTAAATATTTCTGAATCTAAAATTTTGTTTTACGACATATTACGTACTTCGGGAGTGAAATCGGGCTTTGGGAATGTGATCGGGCCGCTCAAAACACTAGTAACGGGCTTGTGGCCTGGCCACAAGCCCATTTGAAAATCTCTAGTATATATACTCCTTATTAGTCCATCTCCCTCACATTTTTCCTTTGAAACCCTACCGCACACAACAACAGTACTCTGCTTCTCTCTCGTGTCCAGTCACCGACGACCGGAGCCGGAGTAATTCCGGTCGGTGCCGGCTGTAAACCAGACATACACACACACTCACCCTTCCTTCCCTCTCATATCTTCTCTTCTTCGATCGGAGACCGGAAAACCGATGACACCGAGGAACTCCGGCGATTCGTTTTGTCAGGTGAGACCCCACCCTCACTCACTCAATCACCTCTCATCTCCCTCATGTTTCAGTGCCGGCGATCGGAAATGAATCCGGTCGGTTGTCGGCTGTTTCGTGTTCCGTCAGACTCACACCATCACTCACCTTCTTCTCCAAACACACCCACCTACACCCTCGTTCTGTTCTCGGTGATAAATTAGTGGTGGCGGCGCGTGGCAGCGGATAGCAGCGTGTGGCAGCGCGTGGCAGCGGTGGTCCCTTCTGGTCCCGACAAAACACTGAGGTTGAGGATTCTAGCTTTGAGAGAAGTGGTGATTTCATTACGGCGGTGGTGGTGCCGGAATCCGCCATTAGCGGCGGTGTGTGGTGGCCCGACCGACGGCTCGTGTACGGGTCGGGTCATGGTTCGAGGTTTGGTCAGTTTTGATTTGGGTTGGTTTAACCCGGTTCAGAACCGGGTCAACAGTGGGCATTAATGGTCAACGACAGTGCGGTTTTTGTCTCGGTTTGGGCTTTGGGTTGGACTCGAATGGAATTCGGGTATTACGGTTTACTCGATTCAGATCTGGTTCGGTCAAGGGCAACAGCAGGTTCGGGTCTCGGTCAGCCGCGGTCAACTCACTAGACAACTCGGTCAAACCCGAGTCAACTCGGGTCAACATAGACAACTCAGTCAACTCCGTCCAATTTAGGCAAGGCTCGGTTCGATCGTGGATCAGTTTTGGCTCATATTCAGTTTCGGTTTTGGTTGACTCGGTCAAGCGAGTCAACTCAGTCAACTTAGCGAGTCAACTCAGCCGGTCAACTCAGTTGACTCGGTCAACTCAGTTAGCGTTTCGACACGAGAAGATGGTAAAGATTTTAACGGCGCTACTATTTCGTGTTTTTATACTTTTAACTCATTACGTAAAAACGAGCTCGAACATAAATAAAATGATGAATCGATAGTTAAAGTATACATTGAATTATTATTTCATTTATATAAATTAATTGTACGTAAATGTTGTTCGAATCTTGATTGAATTTTGATAAAATAATGACAACTTGCGTTGTCGGGGGGCGTCCAAAAACAGAGGAAACTCTGCCCATTTTTCGAGAAAATCCGTAAAATAATTACGTGTTATTATAAAACAAAACATAACCGATCGACTACAAACGATTTTTATAGAATCAAATACAAGTGTATAAAATTTCCGATAACACTTTACGACATCACGACAACGACGATTTGGATATCATTTTCGACAATTCTTTTGTAAAATAAAAGGTGATATAATATTTCAATTCTTTTATTATTTTCGACAGTTCTTTCAAGTATCAAACCATACGAATTCTTTTATAAAATAAATGTAGTATATGTATTTATTTCAATTATCGAGCAACACGAATTCGTTTTATAAACATAAATATAGTTTATATATTTATTTCCAATATCGTACAAAACGAATCCTTTTATAAATAAATATAGATATATATTTATTTCCGACACAAACAAGTCGAATTCTCTTATAAAATAAATATAGTCATATATTTATAACAACTCGACGATTCTTTTATAAAATAAATATAACTTCGCATATTTATTTTATACACCTAAACGGCATATACGAATATTTTGACAAAGATCATACGAGACGCGACACATTACGGGTTTGTTATATGTTACTTTCAAATTAATATTCTTGACATAAACGTACGATTTCTCGAGACAACTAACGCGATTATAACAATATATTTATATACTTTTATAAAAATATTCATATATTTTAAACCTCTCGAGAACTAAGTCTTTCCAAGACATATTTAATTATTACCGACAATAAACGAACTAGCAAGTATAACTTAATCGTTTTCATTAAGTTAACAATTTACAGTCGAATCGTTCGGTTACGATTTTGTAGAGCTCGGTGACACGTAGTTTAGTTACCGATTTTGGTTAGAAACTTATAAGATATTCCGTGTTAGGGATATTATAGAATGCACGCTAGCGAGTCACGTCTTGGAAACGACATCACAAAGTCATATTAAGCTAGCTTTGCAGATGGAAATCCAGGTGAGTTCATAACCCCACCTTTTTACGGTTTTACATTTTTATAAATGTTCTCGGGGTGGAAAGACACGCACTTTTGCAAAGCATACAAGATTTTCGATAAACATAAACTACGTATTTCTAAACCATTTCACAGATAAGCTTTAACCATCACAAATGGTTGTGAAATTTTAATAAACACAAATGGGTTACGAAAAGCTTATGCTCTATATCGGTTTTTCAAACAAGCGTATTTTTCGAAATGTGCATACACACGTATTCTAGTTTTCTAAACTACGAGAAAGTACAAGTACAAACGATATGTTAAACTAAGGAATGATACAATAGATCATGTCACGAATAGGGTAACATAAGCACCATTAATCACTTACATACCAAGAGCGCGGAACAAAAGGTTAGATCTAATGGGTTTCTGGCAACCACACTCTTGGCCACGCTTTTACCAAGTAGTGCTGTTGTGTCTCTAGTCGTGAATCGACAAGTAAAAAAATGCCTATGGTTTGGATGCTTCCTATGTCGTTACATATGTTAGTGGCCTCGTGAACCATTAGCGATCTCGTATTCCTTACATTTACAGAACTCAGTTTCAGATACGTCTTTACAAATTACATACCATGTTTTATACAAATTCAAAGCATAGGATTATGTATGCATGTTGTCAATGTCAGGGTGGACATTGACGGTTACACAAACTTTACAAATACATGAGTTTACGAACATAATGCGTTACAAATACAAAGCTTCCATACAACGTGACAAGAAAATGATTTTTAAATTCGTTTTCTCAACAATTTTTCAAAAACCGGTTATTCAAAAAGATTTATTTCAAATCTTTTTCCAAAACAAACTATGAACTCGCTCAACTTTATGTTGATATTTCGCATGTTTCTTTCTCTGGTTACTTTTCAGTAATTATGGCACGGTTGGAATAGGAGAACCATTGGAGATTTGAGTACTTAGTGGGCGTTCGATTTCTAGGAGTCTTAGCTTATTTGCTTCCGCTGTGAAATGAAGATACCGGTCCAGTCACGCCAGCTCTGATATTTCGGGGTGTGACAAGAATATCCCTCTGAACCCCTTCAGACATACCAAGTATGGCTTTGATTGTCCTTACCTTCACCCTTCCCCTATCAGAGAACTTTAGGACGAATTGTCTCTCCGACCTTTCAAACCTCCATGCAATAACCTTAGCCATTTTTTAAGTTTTTAGCGTTTTGGACAATATGTTGTGTTTTAGACAATGTTTTGGCGTGCTGAGTTGTGTTCTCATGGTCTACTTTTATAATGACTTTTTTTCCCCTCGCAGTGACAGGTAATTATTGAAGGATCGGGATTCGATCAAACGAGTCATTCAGAAGAGTTCTCGATCAATACGAAAGGCGGAATCAGACGTATTGATGTTATAACAGCTAGATTTACACGTAGAATCACTTTAAATATCGATTGTATTGATTTGACAAAGTTACACGAGCAGGCGACACTTCGGCAGAGCTTCGCTACCGGAATCCAAAAGTTCTCCAAAAGTTCTAAATGAAGACCCAAAACCACATATATATAGAAGATGCCAGACCCACGAACCAGACCACACGAACTGGTCCAGGTCGCATGAACTGGCCAGACCGCACGAACATGGTCACCTCGTGCGAGGTGGCCTAGCCACTTCGTGAGGGGTGGCAGGTTCAGGTCTGTTTCCCATTTCTCTCGTACAACATGTCCTGGTCTATCTATTCTAGTTACATGACTCGATACAAGACATAAGATGAAGTCAACAGACATATGCACTAACAAACTCCCCCTTGGATGATGACGAGTCTTCAGTGTGTCGAGTCTTCCGTCTTGATCAGTCTTCTCGCTCTCTCCAAAGTATTCTCCATTGTACGCATCTTTATCAATCTCTCTCTTACTCTTCCAGAATCTCAACCTTACTCTTCGATCTTTCTAATTCTCTTGATCAGATCTCTTGATTCGTTAAGCTCTTCAGCATTAGCAGCTTCTATCTTGAACGCTATTCCAAGATCTGAATCTGGCTCTTACATCTTCAGACTCCCCCTTTCAACAAGCTGGGATCGCAGTCTGGAATTCCCTATCTGCAGGCTTTGGATCAGAATCCTGGCTCTAATCTGCATACGCTTATGCGGAAAGTCTTCAGGAGTCGAAACATAGTTCTTTCAAAGCTTTTTACCTGCACATACTCTACCCAAAACATAAGGTTTTTCATTTTAAAAACATTCATAGTCTAATCATCTAGACATCATTTGCAAGATAGACAATTTTGACATTGATGAACTCTGATTATTCACTTGTAAAAACAAATTTAGTTTCAAATTAATAAACCATTTAATCATTTCAAATTCATTTGTCATTTCAAACAAACTCTCCCAACCCTTGTTGTTCATCATGTTCAGCACTTGGAATTTTGAAAATTAGCTTTCCAACATCAGTTGTCGAAAATAAGATGAAATAAAATCTTTTTGAATTTTCAAAATTTTATGCTAAAACATACTGAAAATCTTTTTGGATTTTGGGAAATAAACTATATACAAACATCTTTTTGTGAGTTTGTGTAAGAGGATCATATCAGTTTTTAAGACTTATCACTAACACCGTTGAGCTTTAAACACTTTAAGTTCTAAACGATTCACTTAGATTGTCAGTATATTGATCCACTTAAATTTTCACACAAAGTTCAACTGTTTCGAGATACGAATTTAGTGTTTTAAGGACTTAAACTTATTCACGTGTACCACCTCAGAATATACTCCCGTATCCAGACTCCTATATTCAGTCTTACAGGTGAATGTACACTAATGATATCTGTAAACGGGTAATGCGAGGCCATGAGAGCTCAGGTTAGAACTTCCGTTCAGACAAAGAGATGATGGCTCGACTTTTAGGTGTGTCCCGTTTGGGGATCTTTTCTTCAACAGCACATGATTAGCATTTTTCAATGTTTCATCATTTTTTATGCTGAGGGTGGGCTTTATGATTAAAGCAGTGTAGAGTATTATACGAGAACTAGGCTATTGCTCCCGCAAAATCAGAAGTCCTGGTATAATACCCCAGATATAATCATGTACAAAGACCTAGTATGTCAGAAATAGAAAGCCCTTCAAACAAGATTTCAGGGGTTACCTATATATCCGAGAGATGTTCCCCACGAGATTAGTAAGCATTTATAATTAGATTTATATCTCGAAAACAATCTACTAAGCGTGTAAAAACCTACTGGCATATCATCAGTGAGACCGTTTATCACATTTGACTTTCCATTTCTTTAGCGTGTTGTGATAGTCCACTGATGTACTATCATTTCCTCTTTTTCACAACAAAACTCATTTTTTTATTTTTGGATGTTTTTGGTTTTTAGATTTTATCATGTTTTTTGATTTTTCAAAATTTCTGAATTTTTTACTCCCCCTAAAATCAAAAATATGTTTTAATTTTTGATTTTCAAGGAAAATTTGAAAATGTAAACAATCAACTATACAAAGTAAAATGACAAACTGATGTGAATTGCTTCAATTCGCCATCCACTTGATAACAAACTATTTTCCCATTGATAACAAACTATTTTCCCATTATGATTTCACAACATTTAACTTTGTTTTAATCAAAATGATTTTTCCGGAAAATTAGTTTTGTTGATTTTACACATCATGGGGCATCATTTTGTTCTTTCAACCACTTGTAAAAACTATTACTAGTAGATTTTTCAAGAATGATGCCGATTCATTCTCCACGATTACCAACTTGGGAGCTCCGGCAAGTCAGGATTTCAAACAAAGAATGCTGACACCCAAGCCTGACCAGCTTTGGGTGTAACCGGTTCAATTTCACTTGGTCTTTGAACATTCATTTTTGATTCATAAAATTCTTTTACCCCTTTGGCCCTACCATCGACCATTTTTCCAAAAATATATTTTACTTTCCCATTGAAAGCCTTTTCGACATCGAATTCTTTCTTTTCAGAATAGAATTGATTCGAAATTTCCACTTTTCCAAATTTTGATTTTAAATTTGCAGCCCGCAATGGTGGAAAGTTGACATCATCCATTGGTGGTACTGACTTTTCTCTTTTTAGCTCAACTTGTGGCTCCTCTGACTTTGACGAGTCAGATTCATCGCCAGAAAGTGGCTCATTTGATTCCAAAGAAACAAATTCATCGCCAGATTTAATCTCTGATTTCTTAGCAACCCACATTTGGTTGTTAAGATTCACTCTTCTTTTGTAAAACCTTTTAGAACACTCACCAACTTCATATGTTGAATTTTTAAACATTTTAAATTTTTCAGTTGGTGGTTTAGTTTTATCAACAACTTTTTCTTTGAGTTTAGAAAGAACTTCCTGTTTTATGTTGGTTGCCATTGGACAGTTCCAGGCGATGTGACCAACTTTTTTGCATCCATAGCAAGTTCTTGTTTCCTTTTTGGTTCTCAAACTTTTGTTTTTCAGCAAGAAACTCCTTGTTAGACTGTTTCCAGAAAGCTTTTTCCTTTTCTTCTTCTGAAGAAGCACCTGAAACAAATACTGTTTTTGATTTAGAATCTTTAATATTTTGATTATTTTCAACATCAAAACCCAACCCCTTCTTTTTAAAATTGCTTTTATGATTCGGTTTCTTTTGATGACCTGGACCGAAACCTTTCTTCTTGTTTAAACGTTGTTGAACTCTAGAAGTATATTTAGGTTTTGAAAATCCCATTTTATCTTTTATTTCTGAAAACTTTATTTTTATCAATTTAAAAACTGTTTTAATATTTTCAATTTTCACATTTTTAATTGGAAATTCCTCATCAGAATATAATTTGTCTGAATCATTCAAAGTATATGCCACTTTGATTGGTTCATCATTCAAACTATTTTCTGTTTTCGGAATCTCTTTATTATGACTACTCTTGACCGATGAACTCGAACTGTTGACTGATGAACTCGAAGTTTCAGACTCAGACTTTGACTCTGACTCCTCATCATTATCCAACACCTGATCTACCACTTTCTTAATCAACTCGGACTCATGATCCGTATCAGATGTTGTGAAAGTGACATCGATGTTATCTGGCAATCCATCCATTGTTTCTGACTTCAAATTTATATTGACTGCCTTTTTGACTTGTTCCGAGTTTGGATGTCTCGGTGAATACCCTTCCCAAACTGGAGGCGGACACTTTTTATAATTTGCACTTTGTTTCTTACCAGTATCCATATCTTCAGACTTCTTATCTTGAAAAGCTTCGAAACCTGCTATATGACATTTAGCGACTTCTTTAGATAAATTTTGACCATTCTAAACTTTGAATTACTTTCAGCCGGAATATATTTGTCCCAGCTAAATCCCTCTGGCAATCTTTCATCATCTTGATCTGGAGGCATAGTAATACAAGCTTTCTTCTTTCCATCTTCAATCGGAATAGTACGGGATGATGACGGTTGTTGAGCTACTTGATGATATGAGTAGAAATCAGGTTTATCCGTGAAAACAAGCTGAAATGGTAAGAACTCTTCCTCCTGAGCTCTGATACCACTTGAAGGATCGGGATTCGATCAAACGAGTCGTTCAGAAGAGTTCTCGATCAATACGAAAGGCGGAATCAGACGTATTGATGTTATAACAGCTAGATTTGCACGTAGAATCACTTTAAATGTCGATTGTATTGATTTGACAAAGTTACACGAGCTGGCGACGCTTCGGCAAAGCTTCGCTACCGGAATCCAAAAGTTCTAAATGAAGACCCAAGACCACATATATATAGGAGATGCCAGACCCTACGAACCAGACCACACGAACTGGTCCAGGTCGCAAGAACTGGCCAGACCGCACGAACATGGTTACCTCGTGCGAGGTGGCCTAGCCACTTCGTGAGGGGTGGCTGGTTCAGGTCTGTTTCCTTTTTCTCTCGTACAACGTGTCCTGGTCTATCTATTCTAGTTACATGACTCAATACAAGACATAAGACGAAGTCAACAGACATATGCACTAACAATTATGGTGTTTTAAAAAAGATAAATAAATTCAATTCCCCAAGTATTTTGCTTTCAATATAATAAATGTTAGTAATTATGTTTCCGTCGCTTCATTTTACTGTTTGCAGTTACTGTGTTTTGTTTCAGATTCATCTGTTTATGGCTGTAACACGTCCCATCTTTATGGCTGTAATTATGGCGTTTTGTTTTCCAATGGCGTTTAGATAAAGATGACACTTTTTGTTTTATTCTCTTTGCACATTGTTTTAACCTTTTTTTTAGATTTATTATAATAGTACTTGTCCAAAGTAATTTATTATAGTTTGGCAGTTTTTGGGGCGTTTTATGGCATGATGGCGTTTCACAAGCATTTGCCCGTTCAGCATTTTATTTATATTTTTCATTACAGAATTAATGTATTTGTCATTCTTAGCTGAAAATTACATAACAAACAAAAGAAAAAGAAAATTAAAAAAAAACAAATAGAAGCAATTTTTGATCTAAATCTTCAGTGTCATCAGTCTCTTTCTTCTTTTGAATCTACAAGAACTGTCACAAATAAATGGCGTTTTGGGTTTGGCGTGTTTTTTTCTTGTTCGTGTGTTGAAGTGTGTTTGTGGATGTTGGAGACATAGATCGACTCAGTGTGGGTGGATGCTATTTGCTCGTCATCTTCATTATCATCATCGAGGCCAAAGTAGCATTTACACTGGGATCGGTCTCTTCTCCTCATCCAAACCTTCTTCAAGAACAAAGGAGACAAAATGACATATGGGTGTCATCAATCCTTTTTTCTTGAAATTTGTCCATCTCATGCAGCAAGATCTTACTCCCCTCACCTAACAAACCATTCAACGAAACTTTCATGTAGAACATTACTGAGTATCAAAGAAAAGATGTTTGCCATCGTTGATTTCTCTCAACTTTTGGAGTTTTACAGTGAGTGGTATTTAGGAACCATTGTGTTTTTGTGTGTTTTTTTTGTGTGATCAACGGAATGTGGTGAGAGGTTCTATTTATAGGATTTTTTGGCGCGTAGTTTAGGCGGGATATTATTTTATAACAATAAATGCAATTAACAGTTATCCGGATGTAAGGCTGGGCGTTTATATATTATGGCGTTTTACGTTTTATGGTGTTTTTGTAGCCTAAGACCATAACTAAAAACACAGAAAAAAACTACGCAGTGATAAAATTGGCGTTTTATGTAAGAAAGGATGTTTTACCTTTTTTACTCATAATGAAGCGCGTTCACGTAATAAAATTTATGTTATTTATGAAAACGCCACTGCGCCAATCAAGTCTATAGATTGTTTTGATCTGACGATCCATAACCATTTTCACCGTTCTCACACTTTTCACCGTTTTCTCTAAATCATGACCATATATATATACGGGGGACCGCTAAAATGAAAACCACTCCCAGTTAAAAGAACCACTTTCCAACCATTGATCTTGGGAGATGGATGGATGAGATTAAAAGTAAAAAAAATATTAAATTCTTTTTGTTTTATTATGTTTTTAATATTTTAATGTTAAAAGGGTAGTTTAGTAAACTTTTTTTGTTTTTCGCCCCGTATTTACGCACCGTTTTTTACACACGTTTTTAACTTTTTTTCGGTTTTAAACTTTTTTTTACGAAAACTTTTTTGACAGTTTTAAACTTTTTTTTTTTTACAAATTTTTTTTGACAAAGAACAAAAATTTATATTAACTTTTTTACGAAAACCTTTTTTACGGTTTTAAACTTTTTTTTTTACAAAAACTTTTTTTCCAAAAATTTTTTACAATTTTTTTTTATAAAAACTTTTTTACAAAGAGACTTTAAAGAGGTGGGATAGATAATTTGATGGTTTTGATTAAAAAGAAACTTTAAAGAGGGGAGAGAGAGATGATTTGATTGTTTTGAAGAAAGGGAAATTGAAATGACTTTAAAAAGATACTTTAAAGAGGAGAGAGAGATGATTTGATGGTTTTTATTAAATAACTATAGTACCCTATTGGTTGTCGGCTGCTAAAATGAAAATCACCCCCAGTTGCGAGAACCGCGAGAACCCCTCTTCACCAATCAGATAATGACAACCAAAAGGGTAATATAGTCATTTAATCAAAACCATCAAATCATCTCTCTTTCCTCTTTAAAGTATCTTTTTAAAGTTATTTCAATTTCTCTCTCTTCAAATTTCTCTCTCTTCTTTTTGTTACTTTATAAAAAAGTTTTTGTAAAAAAATTTGTACAATAGTTTTTATTAAAAAAAATTTAAAACCGTAAAAAAAGTTTTCGTAAAAAATGTAAAAAAGTCTAAAAACGTGTGTGTAAAAAAAGATTTTTGTAAAAAAGGTTAAAACCGTAAAAAGTCTTCGTATAAAATTTTTGTCTTTTGTAAAAAAAGTTTTTATGAAAAAATAAATTCGTAAAAAATTTTTGGTAAAAAACTTTTTGTAAAAAAAAAAGTTTAAAACGTAAAAAAGTTTAAAAAACGTGTGTGTAAAAAAAAGTTTTTTTAAAATAAGGTTAAAACAGTAAAAAAATTTTGTATAAATTTTTGTTCTTTGTTAAAAAGTTTTTGTAAAAGAGAATTGTAAAAAAGTTTTTTTGTAAAAAGAAAGTTTAAAACCGTAAAAAAAAGTTTAAAAACGTAAATTTTTTTTCAAAACGTGTGTGTAAAAAAACGGCGCGTAAATACGGGGCGAAAAAAAGTGGTGTAAAAAACGGCGCGTAAAAAAAGAAGCACGTAAAAAACGGGGTGTAAAAAACGGCGCGTAAAAACGGGGCGCAAAAAACGGCTCGTAAAAAAACCGGGTCATAAAACAACGCGTAAATACGGGGGCGTAAAAAACAGGGCGTAAAAAACGGCTCGTAAAAATGATTTTTGTAAAAAAATCCTGACAAAAATTGTTTTTTTTTGTAAAAAAAAAAAAAAAAAATCAGCGCATAATAACGGGGCATAAAAAATGGCTTGTAAAAAAACCAGGTGATAAAACGACGGGTAAATAAGGGGCGTGAATACGGGGCGTAAAAACGACGCGAAAAAACAGGACGTGAAAAACGGCGCGGTAAAAACGGCGCGTAAAACCGGGTATAAAAAAACAGCGTGTAAAAAACCGGTCGCAAAAACGGCGTGTAAAAACAGGGCGTAAAAGCGGGGCGTAAAAACGGCGCGTAAAAGCGGGGCGTAAAAACGGCGCGTAAAAGCGGGGCGTAAAAACGGCGCGTTAAAAAACGACGCGTAAAACCTGCCGTAAAAAAACGGCGTGTGAAAAAAACGGGCTTAAAAACGGCGTGCAAAAAATAGTTTTTGTTTAAAATCTGGATCAAAAATGGTTTTTAATAAAAAATATGTTTTAAAAAAACAAGTAATATAATAATACAAAAAAAGTAATAAAAAAACAATAAAGACAAAAAGACAAAAAAGAGGAAATTTACTAAACTACCATTTTGCATTAAAATATTAAAAACATAATAAGAAAAAAATTATTTAATATTAGTTTTAATTAATCTCATCCATCTATCTTGAAGATCTAAAGGTTGGAAAGTGGTTCTCTTGGTTTTTACAACTGGGGTGGTTTTTATTTTAGCGAGCCCCTATATATATATATATATATATATATATATATATATTATGTTATGTTATGTTATGTGCTTGAAAAACTTGCCACGAGCTTTAGTAACAAAGCTTAAACCGATCTCGAGCTCTCAGAAGTTAAACGAGCTCAAGCCTAGATGAGCTCAGCTCGACTCATCTGCACTCTCTATATTGATATTCAAACTGCTTCTTAAGATAAACTCATCAAGAATTAATTACATTAAGATTTCTCTAAGACAAAGAAGTCCCAATATGTTACATATCAATAGAGATTGAAGCCATTTTGTCACTGAATATGACAAACAACGAAGCTCCGCAATTTTATTGGAAAAGATCAGTTTTTTTCTTTGTAGACGGCATGTATCTGTTTTTGTCATCTCATTTATTCACGAGTTAAATGTCATTTTAGTCTATGTGGTTTGCATCATTTTTTAGTTTAGTTCAAATGTTTTATTTTTCGCATGTGGGTCTAAAAATGTTTCACCGTTGCCATTTTAGTCCACTGGGTTAAATTCATCTATTTTTTTGTTAACGAGAAGGGCAATTCGGTCATTTTATATTGCCGAATTGCCCTTCTAGTTAACAGAATTACATATAAAATGATCGAATTACCCTTCTCGTTAACAGAAAAAATAGATGAAGTTAACCCAGTGGACTAAAATGACAACTGCGAAACCTTTTTGGACCCACAGACGAAAAATGAAACCTTTTGACCAAACTGACAAAATGACCCAAATCACAGGGCTAAAATATCTTTCACAAATCTTTCACTTGAGTACATTTCCTGATAGAAACTACAACGTAAGAAACTATGATGGTGTAGCTCTTGTGTAGTTGTGTATTATACATGGTTTCTTCGGTGCGCTCAGAATCATGTTTTGTGTTGATTTTATACTTTGGGCCTATGTTGGCCTTTGGGCTTTAGATTAGACATTAGGTTTAAATCGAGTCTTAGGCTCATTTTGTTGTACTTTGTTCTTTTTTGGGCTAGTTTCAACCTTGGCCCTTGGGTTTTGTGTCCCGGGTTTACCAGTGCGTGCGGCCATTTCATTCTTTATCGATTAAGACGTGTTCCCGACCCGAGTCTTTTTTAAAGAAAGAAAAGAAAGGAAGTGGAAGGAAGGTGGAAAAGATTTGTGATTCTGTAATAACTGTGGAGCAATACGTTTTGTAACAACTATGGAAAAGATTATTAGAAGAGTATTGTATATTTATTGAAATTTTATTTTTATATTGATTGATATGTAATTTTGTAATAACTGCGGAGCAATACGTTTCTCCAAACTCGGGGAAAAGTGGTGGTAAGTTTTTTCAAATTCTAAAAATTGTTGAAGTACATAAATTGTAATGTTACAGTATCACATCGGGATACACTCGTCTCTGAACCGGGAAAACCCTCATCTAGGCCCGAAGCCTGTGAACACTCGCCCGGAGGCACGATAGTGCGGTGAGGTAAAACTCGCTCAGTTCAAGGATCGAACTAGCGATCTCCGCCTTCTCTCATCATCACAAGGTGTCGCAGAAAATAACGAGGAGAGCAGATTCCATAGATAGAGGCAAAAGAGGAACCCAAGCACTGTAAGGCTGCACGGTATGGACTAAAAGGACGGGCCGTCCTCCACCGGCGCCGGCGTCGGCCCCATCCCGCCCCCCTCGTCCTCCAACCCGTCCCGTCTTCAACGTCGAAGTTCCGACGGTGGCGACGGTCTCCAATGGTGGGCCCCCTTTGTTGTTTGTTTGTTTGTTTGTGTTAGGGACTTGTACACTAGGCTTCAATACTTGTACATAGGGCATAGAAATTAAAAAAAAAATAAAAAAAGTGGTGGGGTAGGATCATCCTCCCATACCCTCTAGTGACCATCCTTGTGAGGACTTTGACGTGGCGCCTACGTGGCGGATGGTCCTCCAAGGATGGGATGTCACCATACCCTCTAGCCTAAAGCACCCTAATTCGCCTCCGTGGGCCATGAGCACTTTGATTGTGCACTTTAATTGTGTTTATTACAAATTAAACTTTTGTGTGAATATATAAATGGATTTTTGTGTTCATTTTTCAAAGTGCATAGAAAACCACAACACTAGAAACCTTGCAGCAAATTAAAAGAGGGGTACTCTCTAACATGGTTTCAAAAAAACACCACCATAAGGTTGGGTGTTATCTTAGGTAGAAGAGCCATATCTATACTTGGAAACATACACATCTGTCGAAAAAGATGTGCGGAATTTTTTTTTAAAAGACTCATGTTTAACAGAAAATCCTCAACCACCACTAACATCTTAGTTTGTTCAAGTCTTACGGTTAAAGATGTTGCAAACAAGAACATTGTTGAAGACTCCGGTTTGAATCAACTTTAGTTCATATATAAGTAGTATATTTTATATTTATCTTCGTTTACAATATTGTACTACGAATTTCCTATATAGATAAAGAGAGCATCTTTATCTATTTTATTATTTCATTGAAAGTGGCCATTTAATTTCACTACTGGCTGGCCCATGATTTTTTTTCATGTGGTGATCAGGGGCTTAACCAAAATTTCATAGGTGGTGATCGGGATTTTAGCGTATAAAAACACTAAAAGATTCTTTTTCTGAAGGGTTGTTGACCCATGGTTATACAATGGGTCCGCAGTCCACTCCTGATTTTCCCTACTAATTATTCTGCACGCGATATAAACATTTGAAGAAAAAAAGAAAACATTAATAGATTAGCATGCTCAAAAGGTTATTTTGTCTGCTATGTATCTTTTTGGTAGTATTAATATAGAAGAGAACACAATTTAGTATCAGGTTTACCTTGGTATGGCAATCAAGACATTCAGAATGTTGGTGTTTATCTATCACAATCAATCATGGTCTATAAAGAAGTGTTCATATGTGTGTGTTTGGAAATTATTTTAGTTTCAGTTTTGTTCAAATATACACGTTAAGCTGTTGATCGGTTCTGTTTGAACGTAAGGGAAAACAAGTAAACATACATGTCACAGCAGACAGTGCAGTAGAGAATCCAGTGATGGAAGAAGCCATGGAGTTCGACATCTTTGTCAAAGTGATCTGGTTCCTCCTTAGGGTGCTGACTGATGATTGTGATGATTGAACCGAATAGGGGATTCGATATGGAGAAGAGGTCAATGATGTTATGATTATTAGGTTATGTCTAAGTGTGTAACTGTATAACCCTTTAACCTCTACATAAGTCTCGTTATATAAGCACACAGGAGGAAACCTAATTAGTTAATAAGGGTAATATGGTCCATCAACAATTACCAACTAATTATTTAATAGGTTGTTATATATTTTGATCTTTATAATGTAAATGATTATAATGGCTACTATATTAAATATTAATATATAATATATTTAATCTTACATTCTCCCACTTAGCCGAGTAATCATTTACTATGAGTATTAGATAAGCCTGATCAGGAGTTAACACTCATTTTAGCCTTAAACAAGTACTATAGCAGAGAAATACACCCATTGAATCATTATGCGACTCAGGACCCCCATTAGTCATACTATAGCCTTAATTTAAAACCTAATCGTCATGATCAAAATACGCATAAGCCCTTTGTTTGATTTGTAACTTTATTTGTCTATATGCCATTATACCGGTTGAACATATTCTAAGAGACATACAAAATCAAACTTAGGAAATTTCATTAATCATAAAACATAAGCTAGTACAGTATGCTTAAATAAGGTCTTTACTAAATCCCATATTCCGAACATGTTCTTCGTAAACCTTAGGAGGGAGACCTTTAGTCATCGGATCCGCAAGCATATCTTTAGTACTAATATACTCAATACAAATATTATTTTCCTCAACTCGTTCACGTACGAATAGATATTTTGAATCGAGATATAAACCAGCTCCAGTCGAACTGTTACTGTTCGAGAAACTAACGACAGCTGAATTATCACAGTAAAGCTTCAATGGTCTAGAAATGGAATTAACGATTTTGAGTCCAGTGATTAGATTTCTAAGCAACATTCCATGACATGTTGCGTTATAAACAACAATGTACTCTGCCATCATTGTGGAAGTTGTGGTCAACTGTTGTTTATGACTCTTCCATGAGATAGGGCCGCCTGCTAACATAAAGATATAGCCCGAAGTGGATTTCTTGTCATCTTTGCATTTGGCAAAGTCAGAATCAGAATAGCCCACCACTTCTAAATGATCACTTCTTCTATAAGTCAGTTTATAGTCTTTCGTCCCTTGCAGATATCGAAGTACCTTCTTAGCTGCTTTCCAGTGATCTAGGCCAGGATTAGTCTGATAACGGCCTAGCATTCCAGCAATATAAGCAATATCTGGGCGAGTACAGACTTGAGCATACATCAGGCTCCCGACTACTGACGCGTAAGGTATCTGGCTCATTTGCTCCTTCTCAACCTCTGTTGTCGGACACTGGAATGAACCAAAAACATCTCCCTTAACTACTGGAACGACGGAGGGTTTGCACTGTTGCATGTTGTAACGTGTAAGGACACGATCTACGTAAGCCTTTTGAGACAATCCTAAGATCCCTTTGCATCTATCTCGGTGAATTTCGATGCCAATAACGTAAGAAGCATCTCCGAGATCCTTCATGTCGAAGTTATGCGAGAGTAACCGCTTCGACTCATGCAACATATCTAAACTATTACTTGCCAATAGAATATCATCTACGTAAAGGACAAGTATAGTAAAGTTGCTCCCACTCATCTTGAGGTAGGTGCATTGATCCACTTGATTCTTCATAAAACCTTGTTTCTTCGTGACTTCATCAAACTTGAGGTACCACTGACGTGATGCTTGTTTTAACCCGTAAATGGATTTCTTCAACTTACAGACTAGATGCTCCTGACCTTCAGGTTTAAAGCCTTCGGGTTGTTTCATGTAAACATCTTCGTCTAAGTCTCCATTAAGGAAAGCGGTTTTAACGTCCATCTGATGCAACTCTAAATCAAAATGAGCTACTAGGGCCATGACGATCCTTAATGAATCTTTACGAGAGACAGGTGAAAACGTCTCTAGCTAATCAATTCCCTCTTTCTGAGTGTAGCCCTTTGCAACCAATCTCGCTTTGTAGCGTTCGACGTTCCCATTCGAATCCAGTTTTGTTTTGAACACCCATTTACATCCTACTAGTTTGACACCGTTGGGTAATTCTACCAAATCCCAAACGTCATTTTTCTTCATGGATTCAAGCTCATCAATCATTGCTTTATTCCATTCAGAAGACTGATCACTGTTAATGGCTTCATTATAAGAGATAGGATCATTGAGCTTTCCGGGATCCATTTCAGTCAGGTAGGTAACATAATCATCCCAATTAGTAGGCCTTCTTTGCCTAGATGACCTCCTGAGTGGATTATCGGGTTCAGCGTTGTCACATCCCAACCGATGGCGGAAACATCGGGGCGTGGCACTGAGCGAAACAGATTGTCCAGAAGTTTCCATAACAACTATAATTACCAATTATTTAAAGAAACATGTCCCATACCATGTCATAAAAGATAACATAATTATTACAGACAAGATCTAGTCAATTTGTTCTGTTCTGACAACTCAGATTTTTATTACAGACAATTGTTTATTGTTCTAGGTCTATCCTAGCCTCGATTTCACAGCAAGCTAAGCAAATAAGCATCCTAAGCACCTGTCACATACGTTAAAGTAAAAGTTAATACACATAGTGTAAAGGTGAGCATACAAGTTTAATAGATATAATAGAGTTTGAAATCGTTACGCATAACCAGCACGTACACATTGTAAAATGAGGCATGTTAGTTATCGACATGAACCTATCGATACCAATGACTGCGGGTTGACTGCCCAAGGTAGTTCGTAACACACACTCACCACTGTGAGCCATGTAACAAATTGTCCTTAACAACCCCTCAGTAAACAGGTGCTGAGTCCAAACAAATAGTACTATCGTTGCTAAGGCAAGTAGACAGCATTCCATGTGTAAACATAACAAACAAGCATTCATTAAGTCACGTATAACACGCGGTAACGGCTAGCGTTAAAGTATTGCGTAGTGTGTTCGATGTGATTTAATATAGGTAACGTATGTAACACCCAAAAGTGCGTAAAGCAAAAATGGATCGAGTATACTCACAGCGATTGGTGGATTGAAGGGAGCGCTAGAGAGTAAGGTTAGCCTGAACAGATTGATAGCATAACGATAAGTGGCGCGTAAAACGAAGCAAGTGTCAGTGGGTCGAACAGCAGTCTGATCGGATGGCAGTCCGTTCGGTTAGCCGGTTGTTCGGGTGACAATCCGCTCGGATGGTCATCCGATCGGGTGACCTTTTGAGTGGATTGTTTTTTGGGAAGGATGTGTTTGTGTATGATGGCTTGTCCTTTGAAGTTTTTGTTGTAGCATTTTGAAAACAGAGAAGTATCTCTACCTTTCAGGTCGATCGGACGGTAGTCCGACAGTACAACAATCCGATTGGCGAGTCTTCTCGAGTTGAGAACAAATTCACAGCAGGACGGTCACTCGATCGGATGGCAATCCGATCGGGTGGTAACCCTTGCACATTGAACATGTTGGAAATTGTTTAAGTATTGAAGTTTCAAAACATCACATGGTCGGATAGTTGGTCTATTGGGTGGCAACCCGATCGGACGGCGATCCGTTCGGCGTTCCAAAACTCTTGAAGTTTGAAATAAGAGTCAGTGTGGGGCCAAGGTGCAAGCCGATCGGGTGGCAACCCGATCGGGTGACAATCCGATCGGACAGCAGTCCGATCGGGCGACACTCCGTTCTGGTGTCCCGGTCGTCTTCTTCCTTGGTCATTTTGATAGTTTGTAGTTTTATCAAGGCGGTGTGACAATGTGCTAATCAACAGAACCTCATCTTGACCCAGTGACCCGATTGAACAGGAATCACCCAAGTTCAACCAGTTAACCAGTTCAGGACGGTTGTTCTTGGTTAACCTGAAATCGGTAATCTCGTGGATAGAATCCAGATCTTGAACCAACACATCAACAAGAAAGAGTGGAAGGTTAGAACAAGCTCCGATTCTATCGGTTTTGAGTGCACTGAGTGTAAAAGAGTTGAAAGAAAGTTGGAAAACCAACTTTCAATCATTTTCACCGTGAATATGTTTAGATCTACGAAAGATCTTTGTTTATTTGTGTGGAAATCATTCAGACCTAAGTTGTTCTTGGTGGATTGAAGCCAAAACATGAAGTTCTCAAGAACACCATGATGACATCATCCTGGAACACCTCAAATCTAGTGATTTCACGGTTAAAAGTTAAGATTCAAAAGATAGAAAGGTGTAGGAGTGCGTGTAGATTAAGAAAGTATAAGATTTAGGTTGAGATCTTACCGGAATCGCGAGAAATTGAAGAAAAGGTGAGATTGGGGCACTGGTCGAACAGGAGGGTGCAAAAGTGGTAAGTTGTGATGTTGACAGGTGTATTTATATGCTTACCATAAAAGGAAAGGGGGAGGAGAGGCTGGTCGATCGGGTGGTAACCCGATCGGGTGACTGCTCGATCGGCTGGCCACTCGATTGGAGGGCACGGTGCGATGAGTTTTGCTGTTTCGATTGCGATTGCGAGCGTTGCGATGCGATAGAGTTTCCTAGGCAAATTACTTTTAATCCCAACTACTATATCAACATACAATCATCGGACCTTCACGATAGGAATGTGTGTTGGTGCATTCATCTGTCGACTTCGTCTTATATCGAGTCTGGGTTGTGTTGCAGATCTGAACAAGCATGACATCACAAGTGACATCATATATGTGACATCACAAGTGACATCACAATATGACATCATCAAATGACATCACCTCACAAGAAGACAAAACAAGTTGTAAACAGAATGTTCAATTAGACATAAGTTGTCGGTTTCGCTTGAATTGTTAACAATTGGGTTTCGCTTGGGAGGTTTCGCTTGAAGTCTTCATGTTTGCTTCAAGCGAAAACTAAATAGTATATATAAGTTAGCATGTCATTTCATTTGTAACGTTTTCTGAAATTCCATACCGAGGTGCTGCCGGTGTGAGATTTGATTGTAAACAACGTCAGATTAATACAATCAGTGTTTAAAGTGATAAGCAAGCTGTTTCGACGTCGGTTTCTTAGTTTCCGCCTCTGAAACTGACTAAATCTCTTCTGAACGACTCGTTCGGGTCACAATTCGATCCTACAAGTGGTATCAGAGCTCAGGAGGAAGAGATCTTGCCAAAACAGTCTGTTTACGTCACTTTTTCTGATTTCTACACCATTCTTTTCGAAAATCAAAACTTTTCACGGTTAAAAATGGCTCAAATTCACATATCTTGTGCGTAATCATGTATTATTGAATCCTGAAAAGTTTCAGCATTAAAATCGAATTAAATCTTGTTCAATCGGACCAAAATCAGATCGTTTTGCTGACATCATCATGATTTCGCTTGAGATTAGTTGATAATTTCGCTTGAAAGTTCACAATATACAAAATTTCGCTTGAAACATTTTGTGTGATTTCGCTTGAAACATGTATCGAGTATTGTGATTGATTTAGTGGTTCGAGGAGTGCATATGATACAGGTTTTATAATAAAAAGAATTGAGAATCGGTTCATTGAAAATTGAATTGTGGAGTGTATTTGTGTCAGCCATATAGAGGTCTAATAGGATTGTAACATATAAATGAAAGTTGTTAAGTTGCATGTGTGATTGTCAGACATTTCATAAGATTGCAT
The DNA here is from genome assembly GCA_030545235.1 of Helianthus tuberosus. Taxonomy (NCBI): domain Eukaryota; kingdom Viridiplantae; phylum Streptophyta; class Magnoliopsida; order Asterales; family Asteraceae; genus Helianthus; species Helianthus tuberosus. The sequence goes on from JARYGA010046596.1 coordinate 29,376, forward strand.
GTGATGTTCTTCGATTGAATCAATTTGTTTACAAGATAATCTTGTGTGCATGTGATAGACTTTAATTGAAAATTGTGATTGCATGTGATCATTATTAAAAGTTGTCAACAATTTTTTAAAAATAAAAAAAATTTGGTCCAATCATCTTATCTTGTTACTTGTTGTTGTCGAGTTAGTGGATTTTGAGGACAAATTAATTTTGATCTGAATTGGAAATTGTCGTCGGCAAAATCAAATTTAAGTGTTTGAACAGGTTGTGTTTGAAAGATGGCAATGGTCTTTGATGAGAAGGAAAATTATGATCTTGTAAGGATAAATGATTGGTATCGAGGATATTTCAGTAGTTATTATCAAGGTTTGTCTAAAAATGTTTGGATTAACCGGTTCGAATGTTTTCTGTGTAAGAAAGATGAGAAATTAGATGATTTGGAGAAGAGATTTGATTGTTTGATTGACCATTTGAAAGAAAACAAGATAATGATATCAGAAGCTGAAATGGTATCAAAGTTTGCTAATGGATTACCAGCTGAATGGGATGATTTTTTGGAAAATCTAAGAAAGAATTCTAGTTTTTCAAAATTATCTTTAAGTAAATTCATCAGTAAACTTACAACACATAGATACGATAATGAAGAGAAAAAGAAAGAGTTGTTGAATAGGATAGAAAATAATTTGAAAAAATTAAGTTTGGATGTGGTTGTAGAGCTGAACAAAAGAGTCTGTGTGTGTCTTAGTGCAAAAGATGTTATGAAATACGATATGAAGAGGGGTTGTTATATTGATGAGAATATGAATCCTCTTGACTTCGTTAAAATCTTTTGTGCAGGAACATACAAGATGGAGACAGAGCAAGTTCAAAAGAATGAAGAATCTGTGAAGATTGAATCCTCAAGTTCTGAATCAGGTTGCTCGAAATGTGATAAATTTGAGGCTGACAATGGCAAATTATTGAAGGATGTGGAAATATTGACATTGGAAATCAAGAAGTTGAAAGATGAGAAGCAATTTGATGATAAACAGATTCTTGTTTTGCAGGAAAATTTTGAGAAGTCGAAATATGAAAATGTCAAACTGTTGACTGGTTTGGACAGTTTGACATTAGAAAACAAAATTTTGAAAGAAAAAGAAAAAGATTTTGAAAATGAAAAATCGAAGATTGAAAAAGTTTTTCAAAGTCAAATAAAAATTTTAGAAGATGAGAGAGATATGTTTGGTAAAAACAATCTTGAAAAACAAATTGAAATCAATTCTCATCTTGAAAAGATTATTCGACTTGAGAAAGAGGCAGAATGTGCTCAAAAGAAAATCAATGAATGGGAAGAAAAGTTGAAGGTTTTTGTGAATACTTCAACTATTCCTTGCCCAAAACCTTTAAATTCTGTTCCAATAAGTGACAATGTATCAAACTTTGACAAAGTCAAAGTTGAAGATTGTGATGAGAAAACTGATGATGATATTGAAAAAAGAAAAATATTTTTGAAGTTAAAAGAAAAGTTTCAAGAAACTGTTCCACAATCAACTGAAAAGGGAGAATGCTCTAAGCAAAAACCTTTGAAGAAGAAAGTGGAACAAAAACAAAAAGAGAAAATTTTGAAAAATGTACAAAAAGATAATAAAATCTCATCAGATCGATCATCCAATCGCAATGAAAAATTACAAAAAGTAAAAAATGAAAACTCAAAAATTGTTGGTAATAAGTGGTGCAGGTCGGACCACAGTGCTTCAAAGCCAAATCCAGCTTACAAGAGGAGAGATGGATATCACCAAGCCAAACAGTGCTTTGATTTGAGCATTTGGGCTGAAAATGGTGATTGGTACGATAACAGAGTGTGTTACCGATGTGGTTATCAAGGACACATTGCTGTTAACTGCCAAAGTTGGAATTATGAGACGAGAAGATGCTTTAACTGCAATATCAAAGGTCACATTGCCAGAGATTGCCCAAGGAGATCAAATGAAAGATTGAGGGTTAATTCTCAGAAGATGGCAAAGAAATCAGTCAATGTCAAGCCCAAAGAACAGAAGGTTCAAGAACCTAAAGTTCAAGAAACGAAAGTGAAGCTTTCTCAGGGGCAGAAAGACAGACTGAGGAAGAAGAGGAAGAAGGCGAGAGAGTATCTCGAAAGGATTTTGTCCTCAGGTTCATCTGTTAAAAATAAGAGTTCTGATGAATCGACTCCTTCGATGGCAAAGTCAAGCAAGACGAATTCATCGGATACAAATCTGAGGATGAAAGAAGAAAAGAAGAAGAAAAAAATGGTTGGCGATGAATCTGGCTCATCAAAGTCAGACAAGCCACGTTCAGGCGATGAATCTGGTGTGGTAAAGCCAGAAGAGCCATGTGTTGAGGTAAAAGTTGAGAATTCTGTTCTAACAATGGATGATGCAAATTTTCCACCATTGTTGAACAAGAATTCAAAATCACCCAAGGACTGTCAGGCTTGGGTGAATCTGTTTAAATGAAAAACCTGACTTGCCGGAGTTCCCAGGTTGGTAAGAGTGGACCATGAATCGGCATCTTTCTTGAGAAATTCACGAAAGTGATATTTCGACTTACAAGTGGTAAATCAGGGACATTAAATTGTACTTGATTTTCTACAAGTGATGTTTGTGGATTGATCTTAAAATGTTAAATCTTTACAAGTGGTTAAAAAAAACAAGGTGATGAATGATCCCCATGTTTGAGAAATGACTCACAAAACTTATTTTCCGGAAAAACCATTTTGATTAAAACAAACTTAAGTATTTTGAAATCACTATGGGAAAATAGTTTGTTGTCAGGGGGAGTTCTGATTGTTCAAGCCAAGTGAATGGAGAATTGAAGTGATTCTCATCATGTTGTCATATTTCTTGTACAGCTTGTTTTTCAAATTTTCCCAGAAAATCAAAATTGAGACATATTTTGATTTTAGGGGGAGTAAAAATTTTAAAAAAATTAGAAAATGTCAAAAACATTGAAAAATTTAAAAAATGAGTTTTGCTGAAAAAAGAGGAAATGATAGAAAATCAGTGGACTGTCACAGCATGCTAAAGAAATGTAAAGTCTAAAATGTGATAAACGGTCTCACTAAAGATGTGACGGTAGGCTCAGCTAGACTAGTAGATTTGCGATAACGATACAAACCTAAAATGAAAAAGCCTAGTTCTAGTGGGAAACATGATTGAAAGCATAGTACTTAGTTTTGTCCTTCTTGATTGTGTGCCTACTCAGTAATCGCTGATTGTCGAAAGACATAAAACTGGTTAAGTTTGTGAACTTTCACAACTTTGCTGAAAAGTCGCTGTGATTGTGCATTTCTTTTTGCAAAGACTTAAACTTGTTTTATTTCTTTATTTTGTTTAAGCATCGGACATCCTCTGCGTATACGTGAGTATCGACCTGGATGTTGTTGCCTAAACGTTCTGCTTTATTTTCTTTGGTGTTTCGTTTAAGCTTTGAATCACCTCTGCGTATACGGGAGTATCGACCTGGTGGTTAAAGCCTAAACAATTTCAACTTGTTTTATTTTTCTTATTTTGTTTAAACATTGGACTTTCTCTGCGTATACGGAAGTATCGACCTGATTGTTAATGTTTAAACATTCTGCTTTGTTTTCGCACAAATCACAGTTGATAAAAGTTTAAAGGCATTACTTGAGTCAGTGTATTGCATGATGAGGGGATATGCTGAGATCGTGGGGTCCATAAGAACTTAGTGCAAAATTAATATACCTTAACGTATCGGTAAGCATTTCGAAAGTTTTTAGTTTGAGTTTAAGTGGGCAACAATATCGTCAATCAACGTGAATCGTTTAAAACTGAAAATGTTTAAAGCTTAACGGTGCTAGTGATTGGTCAAAATCTGATATGATCCTCTTACGCAAACTCACAAAAATATTGTATGTAAATATTTCTTTACTGCATTCCTTTGTTTTCAAAAATCCCAAAAAAGATTTTACTGTGTTTTAGCATAAATTTTGAAAAATCCAAAAAGATTTTCGACAACGGATGTTGGAGAGCTAATTTTCAAAATTCCGAGTGCTGAACATGATGAACTGGTTTGGGAGTGTGCGTTTAAAAGAATAAACTGATTTTGAGAAAGAAAGTTTGATTAGTTAATCGAGATCATTAATTTGATCTTGATGTAACTATTACTAGTAAGTTTTTCTTATTGATTTAACTGAAAACTTATGAGGTGATGAGAATATTGTGCAGGAAATGAGCTTAAATAGAGATAAAGCCAGGGATTGATCTCAAGGTGATAGCTAATTCCAGATGGCGATCCCATCATGATGAGAGGGGGAGTCTGACGAGGCTAGAGCCAAAGAGAAGATCCTGGTATATGCTCAGAAAGAAAAAGACTGATAAAGACTGAAGATTGAGAATACTCGACATTTAAGACTCGTCAACATCTGAGGGGGAGTCTGTTGGTGCATTCATCTGTCGACTTCGTCTTATATCGAGTCTGGGTTGTGTTGCAGATCTGAACAAGCATGACATCATCAAATGACATCACCTCACAAGAAGACAAAACAAGTTGTAAACAGAATGTTCAATTAGACATAAGTTGTCGGTTTCGCTTGAATTATTAACAATTGGTTTTCGCTTGGGAGGTTTCGCTTGAATTCTTCATGTTTGCTTCAAGCGAAAACTAAATAGTATATATAGGTTAGCATGTCATTTCATTTGTAACGTTTTCTGAAATTCCATACCGAGGTGCTGCCGGTGTGAGATTTGATTGTAAACAACGTCAGATTAATACAATCAGTGTTTAAAGTGATAAGCAAGCTGTTTCGACGTCGGTTTCTTAGTTTCCGCCTCTGAAACTGACTAAATCTCTTCTGAACGACTCGTTCGGGTCACAATTCGATCCTACAATGCGCGAGCGTCTGAGCTGCTTGGTTTGGCGATCCATGATTTCGACAGGCTTCTCCACGAAGTGTAGTGTTTTGTTTATTTGGAGATCATCAAGAGGTACAATTAAATCATGTTCAGCCAGGCACTTTCAGAGGTTCGAAACATGGAAAGTCGGGTGGACGTTACTAAGTTCCTCCGGTAGTTCGAGTCTGTAGGCGACTTTTCCGATCCTTTCCAGAATCTTAAAAGGTCCAACATATCGAGGCGCTAGTTTCCCTTTCTTGCCGAATCTGACCACACCCTTCCAAGGTGATACCTTTAGGAGTACGTAGTCGCCAGAGTCAAATTCAAGGGGCTTGCGTCGTCTATCGGCGTAACTTTTCTGTCGACTCTGAGCTTTCAGCAGATTGTCTCGAATTTGGAGGACTTTGTCAGTCGTTTCTTACAGTAGCTCAGGACCGGTTAATTGCGAGTGCCTGATCTCGTGCCATACAATAGGCGACCGACATCTTCTTTCGTATAAAGCCTCGAACGGTGCCATTTGAATGCTGGAATGATAACTGTTATTATACGAGAATTCGACTAACGGCAGGTAAGCGTCCCAATTACCACCGAAATCTATGACACACGAACGGAGCATGTCTTCAAGAGTACGGATCGTTCTTTCAGTTTGACCGTCGGTTTGAGGGTGGAATGCGGTACTTAGATTAAGCGTAGTACCGAGAGCCGCTTGAAACGTTTCCCACAGACGCCAGGTAAACCGAGCATCACGGTCAGAGATGATGTCGCGAGGCGTCCCATGTCGACAAATGATCTCATCGGTGTAGATTCGGGCTAATCGTTCTACCTTGTAGTCTTCCCGTATTGGCAAAAAATGAGCAGATTTGGTCAAACGGTCAACAACAACCCAAATGCTGTCGTGACTTGATGGCATGCGCGGGAGTTTAGTTATGAAGTCCATAGCTATACTCTCCCACTTCCACATAGGGATCGGGGGTTGTTCGAGTAAGCCAGAGGGTCTTTGGTGTTCAGCCTTGACTTTCGAGCAGGTTAGACACTTCCCGACATAGAGAGCGATATCCCTTTTCATGCCCGGCCACCAGTACTTGTAGCGAAGGTCCTGGTACATTTTGTCGGCACCGGGATTAATAGAATACCGGGATTTGTGGGCTTCGTCATCAATATCTGTCGTAAATTGGTCCGCTTAGGGATCCAAATTCGGTCTAGAAAGTGGAATATCCCATTCGACTTATTCACAAGCTGGGCTCCATCGTGGTAGATTCTTTCCTTCTTCAGTGTGCGCTCATTAAAACATGCATGTTGGGCTTCACGGATGAGGGTTTCGATATCGTATTGGGCTTGGACATCACGAATGCTGAGCAGATAGCTCCGTCTGCTGAGTGCGTCGGCAACGACATTTGCTTTGCCTGGGTGATAACGAATCTCACAGTCATAATCGTTGAGAAGTTCTACCCATCGGCGTTGACGCATATTAAGTTCTTTCTGATCAAAGATATGTTGTAGGCTGCTATGATCGGTGAAGATCGTACACTTGGTACCATACAGGTAGTGTCGCCAAATCTTTAACGCAAAAACAACTGCGCCTAGTTTGAGATCATGGGTTGTATAGTTCTTCTCGTGGATTTTGAGCTGACGAGATGCGTAAGCAATGACCTTGTCCCGTTGCATGAGGACACAACCAAGACCAAGGTTTGAGGCATCACAGTAGACAATAAAGTCGTCACTTCCGTCGGGCAAAGTGAGAACGAGAGCATTGCAAATCATGTGCTTGAGGGTTTGGAAAGCAGTTTATTGTTCAGTTCCCCAAACAAAAGGCTTGTCTTTGTGGGTGAGAGAGGTAAGCGGCACAACAATTTTTGAGAATCCTTCGATAAATCGTCGATAGTACCCCGCTAGTCCGAGAAAAGAACGGACTTCAGAAGGGTTCTTAGGTGTAATCCAACTCTTAACTGCTTCAATCTTCGCTGGATCGACGTGAATACCTTGACTATTGACAATGTGACCGAGGAATTGAACCTCCTCCAGCCAAAATTCGCACTTGGAGAACTTGGCATAGAGTCGATTCCCTTGGAGTAGCTCGAGAACCAAACGTAGATGTTGCGCGTGTTCGGCTTTCGACTTGGAATAGATCAAGACATCATCGATGAACACGACGGCGAAGCGGCCGAGATAAGGTTTACACACGCGATTCATCAGATCCATGAAAACTGCTGGTGCGTTGGTTAAACCAAAAGGCATAACAACGAACTCATAGTGGCCGTATCGAGTGCGAAAAGCGGTTTTGGGTATATCTTCCTCTTGAATGCGTAACTGGTGATAGCCTGAGCGTAGATCGATCTTGGAGAAACATGTAGCACCCTGTAGCTGATCAAACAAATCGTCGATGCGAGGCAAGGGATAGCGATTCTTGATTGTCAACTTATTCAATTCCCGATAGTCGATGCACATCCGAAATGACCCATCCTTCTTTTTGACGAAAAGGACTGGTGCGCCCCATGGAGAGGTGGTCGGGCGAATGAAGCCTTTATCAAGTAGTTCCTGGAGCTGACTCGAGAGTTCACGCATTTCAGACGGGGCGAGTCGATAAGGAGCTCTAGCAATAGGGTTTGCTCCAGGAATGAGGTCGATACGAAAGTCGATATCACGACTTGGCGGTAGTCCGGGAAGATCCTCAGGAAAAACGTTAGGAAATTCTCGAACCACTGGAACGTCGTTTACACCTGGTCTTCCTTTCTTTTCCTTCTCCGCTACTACAATGTTATCCAAGAAAGCTCTGTATTCCTTGCGGAGATACTTGCTAGCTTGGACACACGACATGAGCTTGAGACCTTTCGAAGGAGTTTCACCGTAAACACATAATACATCACCATTGGCGAGCGCGAATCGAATCATCTTATTAAAGTACATAATTTCAGCATGGTTTTCACGAAGAAAGTCCATGCCTACTATGATGTCAAAGCTTCCGAGCTGCATCGGGATGAGATCAATTGGGAAGAGGTGATTGTTGAGCTCAAGAATACAATCACGGAGAACAGAATTGACGACGACGGTTCTTCCGGTGGCGACTTCGACATCGAACGTCGAGGGGAGATGGGAGCGCTTAGGATTAAGGAGCTTCTCAAATTCGAACGACACAAAACAGTTATCGGCTCCAGTATCAAGCAAACACGAAGCATAAATACCATTCACAAGGAACGTACCATTAACCACATTGTTGTCATCCTGGGTTTGGCTCGCATTGATGTTGAAGGTTCTGGCGTGGGAGGCTTGTTGCTGTTGCTGTTGAGGCTGATGCTACTGCTGTTGCTGAGGCTGCTGCTGCTGGGGCTCTTGTTTCACAACCCTGTTTGGGCACATGTTCGCGAAGTGGTTGGGATCACCACACGCGAAGCAGACTCTGGCGTTGATCGCGGGTGCCTGAGCCGCTTGTTGGCCTTGAGGAGCTGGAAGCAGAGCTTGATGAGCAGTGGCTTGAGTTGGTGCTTGACGAGGACCAGTACGACAGTTAGCAGTGAAGTGGCCGTACATATTGCAGTGCACACAGAATCGGCAGGCGATACCCACCGGGTGATGATAAGTACATGTTGGGCAAGCAGGGTGGGGACCAGTGTATGCACGCTTTGCGGGCGGTGCATAGATAACTGGAGCTGGTCGATGCTGAGATTACTGCTGAGCCGGTACGACTTGAAGTGGAGCAGCAGTGGTAGTGACAGTACAGTTCTTGTTGCTGGAGCTGCTGTTGTTGTTCTTCTTCTTGCGGCGTGAGGACTTTGATGATTGAGCGGCTGCGGTTTCAGTGGATGGTGCGGCGGTAGCTTGATGCAAGTTCTTGGTAGCTTTATCCCAAAGTCAGCCTTGACTCGCTTGTCGTTGATTTCAGCGGCAAGCAAGTAAGTCTCTTCGATTGTTGCTGGCTTTGCGGCATGCACAAAATCTGCAACACAATCTGGTAGAGCTCGAATGTACTTCTTGATTGTCATGTCGGTAGTCTTGACTTGATCGGGGCAGATGATACTGAGCTGCTTGAAGCGAGCAGTCAGGGCAGCGTTGTCACCATCTTTCTGCTTCAGATGCCAGAATTCATCCTCCAGCCTTTGGTACTCATGGGGAGGGCAGAACTCTTTGAGCATAACGTTCTTCAACTCGTCCCATGACAGACCATAGGCTGCATCATTTATGTGCTTGTTCCTCTCAGCCGTCCACCAGTCTAGTGCGCGGGACTGGAAAACGCCGGTAGCATTCAGTGTGCGGAGATTGTCAGGACATCCGCTCTGTTGCAGGGTGACTTCGATCGAGTCAAACCATTGAAACAAGGTCGTAGGGCCATCTTCGCCAGTGAACTCTTTCGGTCCGCATGACTTGAACTATTTGAAGCTGAAAGCAGCTTTGGGTGTAGCTTTGGGAGCTTCGGTTCTGGACTCTTCAGACAATTTGCTCACATTCTCATATATTTCACTCATGATTTGGGGAACGACTTTTGCCACTTGTTTAGTGACGATAGCGGCAAGGCGTTTGTCTCTCTGTTTCTGACGAGAAATTAGTGGGTGACGGGTTCAAGATGACGACATTGTCTGCATCAGACATCGCCATATGGCTCAATCACAACATAATCGAATCTCACCTCACACGTCTAATACTACTAAAGCTCAGGAATACGATCATGTAACCACGTATGCACATAACCACAGATTCACATAAGCACAAAAACACAAAAGCACGTAAGGCACATAAACATAGAGGCACATAAGCATGTAATCACAAGAGGCAGTCAGAATATAGAAACCTATCATTCAAAGTCCGTGTGCGTTCGAGAATGGCGATCGCGAATATCGTAGTGAGTAGTATATCATAAGCGAATAGTATAGCAAGCAACATGGCGCAAGGTTGTTCCCAATGGTAGTAGCGATTTGTCAGCGTTGGAGATAGAAGTGCAGTGCGAGTTGTGTGTGTTGATCGAAAAGCGAATGTCAAAAATCGAATGAATCACCAAAAATCAAAACATATAAACAGGTAAATGCACACATAAGCACATAAAATCGACAAGTATCAGAGTCAGCAGTTGCGGGCTCAGAATCGAAACACAAAAAAATCGAGAAATAGATTATCTGTGGCTATTTAGACATCGACTAAACCAGAGTGATTCGACTATTCACAAGGAATCTTGGTACACACTTTGACCTTCGGGACTATGCTCTCGCCTCGAATCTGGGCGATCGGCACGCATCCCTCCAGTCATATCGTGACATTCAAGTCGTTGGAGTCCATCGAGACTTTGGTGAGAGTTTTGTAAAACCAAGTAAAGGTCGGAACAAGTCATCAAGGTTCGGGTTTCACCCCTGACTTAACAACTTCATTCATGTTTTGATGAAATAAAAGAGAATTATGCGTCAAAGTATGGATTTCACTCCTGATTCAATGCAAATTCTCGTGTTTATAGATGAAAATGCGGGGCAAACAAGCAATTTAGTCGAGAGTTTGCGGTTTTCACACCTAATCTCGGCCTAATCGCTCGTTTATTTTTTGAAAACTAAAGTGCAACGATAGTGTAGCGTAGGCGAGAATAGCGAGAAATAGCAGTAAGCTCGTACATAATCCCTGCAGGATATGTACAAGTCGGTCTGTTGGTTCCTAACTATAGACTAGGTCATTTCTAAGACATCGACCCGGACTAGGTCGAGTCTTGCCTAATTCCCTGTAGTTATGGCTCTGATACCAATCTGTCACACCCCAACCGATGGCGGAAACATCAGGGCGTGGCACTGAGCAAAACTGATTGTCCAAAAGTTTCCATAACAACTATAATTACCAATTATTTAAAGCAACATGTCCCATACCATGTCATAAAAGATAACATAATTATTACAGACAAGATCTAGTCAATTTGTTCTGTTCCGACAACTCAGATTTTTTATTACAGACAATTGTTTATTGTTTTAGGTCTTTCCTAGCCTCGATTTCACAGCAAGCTAAGCAAATAAGCATCCTAAGCACCTGTCACATACGTTAAAGTAAAAGTCAATACACATAGTGTAAAGGTGAGCATACAAGTTTAATAGATATAATAGAGTTCGAAATCGTTACGCATAACCAACACGTACACAATGTAAAATGAGGCATGTTAGTTATCGACATGAACCTATCGATACCAATGACTGTGGGTTGACTGCCCAAGGCAGTTCGTAATACACACTCACCACTGTGAGCCATGTAACAAATTGTCCTTACAACCCCTGAGTAAACAGGTGCTGAGTCTAAACAAATAGTACTATCGTTGCTAAGGCAGGTAGACAGCATTCCATGTGTAAACATAACAAACAAGCATTCATTAAGTCACGTATAACATGCGGTAACGGTTAGCGTTAAAGTATTGCGTAGTTTGTTCGATGTGATTTAATATAGGTAACGTATGTAACACCCAAAAGTGCGTAAAGCAAAAAGGGATCGAGTATACTCACAGCGATTGGTGGATTGATGGGAGCGCTAGAGAGTAAGGTTAGCCTGAACAGATTGATAGCATAATGATAAGTGGCGCGTAAAACGAAGCAAGTGTCAGTGGGTCGAACAGCAGTCCGATCGGATGGCAGTCCGTTCGGTTAGCCGGTCGTTCGGGTGACAATCCGCTCGGATGGTCATCCGATCGGGTGACCTTTCGAGTGGATTGTTTCATCCTTTGGGAAGGATGCGTTTGTGTATGATGGCTTGTCCTTTGAAGTTTTTGTTGTAGCATTTTGAAAACAGAGAAGTATCTCTACCTTTCAGGTCAGTCGATTGGACGGTAGTCCGATCGGACCACAATCCGATTGGCGAGTCTTCTCGAGTTGAGAACAAATTCATAGCAGGACGGTCACTCGACCGGATGGCAATCCGATCGGGTGGTAACCCTTGCACATTGAACATGTTGGAAATTGTTTAAGTATTGAAGTTTCAAAACATCACATGGTCGGATGGTCGGTCGATCGGGTGGCAACCCGATCGGACGGGGATCCGTTCGGTGTTCCAAAACTCTTGAAGTTTGAAATAAGAGTCAGTGTGGGGCCAAGGTGCAAGCCGATCGGGTGGCAACCCGATCGGGTGGCAATCCGATCGGACAGTAGTCCGATTGGGCGACACTCCATTCTGGTGTCCCGGTCGTCTTCTTCCTTGGTTATTTTGATAGTTTGTAGTTTTATCGAGACGGTGTGACAACGTGCTAATCAACAAAACCCCATCTTGACCCTAGTGACCCGATTGAACAGGAATCACCCAAGTTCAACCAGTTAACCGGTTCAGGACGGTTGTTCTTGGTTAACCCGAAATCGGTAATCTCGTGGATATAATCCAGATCTTGAACCAACACATCAACAAGAAAAAAGTGGAAGGTTAGGACAAGCTCCGATTCTATTGGTTTTGAGTGCATTGAGTGTAAAAGAGTTGAAAAAAAGTTGGAAAACCATCTTTCAATCCTTTTCATCGTGAATATGTTTAGATCTACGAAAGATCTTTGTTTATTTGTGTGGAAATCGTTCAGACCTAAGTTGTTCTTGGTGGATTGAAGCCAAAACATGAAGTTCTCAAGAACACCATGATGACATGATCCTAGAACACCTCAAATCTAGTGATTTCACGGTTAAAAGTTAAGATTCAAAAGATAGAAAGGTGTAGGAGTGCGTGTAGATTAAGAAAGTACAAGATTTAGGTTGAGATCTTACCAGAATCGCGAGAAATCAAAGAAAAGGTGAGATTGGGGCGCTGGTCGAACAGGAGGGAGCAAAAGTGGTAAGTTATGATGTTGACATGGGTATTTATAGGCTTACCATAAAAGGAAAGGGGGAGGAGAGGCTGGTCGATCGTGTGGTAACCCGATCGGGTGACTGCTCGATCGAGTGGCACCTCGATCGGGTGGCAGTCCGATCGGGTGGCAGCTCGATCGGCTGGCCACTCGATTGGAGGGCACGGTGTGATGAGTTTTGCTGTTTCGATTGCGATTATGAGCGTTGCGATGCGATAGAGTTTCCTAGGCAAATTACTTTTAATCCCAACTACTATATCAACATATAATCATCCTTATTTCGTATTCGTTTAGCGTTTGTGATTCGATTGCGATTGCGTTTCGATTAATCACCACACATAACATAATTAAACATGCACAAGTAACACATAAGGCACACATACATAGAACAATATCCAGAATGCATAATTCGAGTTGCGAGTGCGATTGCGATAGCGATAAAACATGTGATAAATATCGAATAAACCTCGATTACTATTAAGTACTCCACATAATACAACTAAAGTAAAGCGTAACTAGACTATCTACGAGTCAAAGAAGTCAAAACAGGAATTGAGCAAAGAGCGACAGATCGCAATTAGCAATCTTGTCTTCCTTTGACTTCAATCTTGACTTTGACTTTGACTTTCGAAACATGGGGTGTTACAAGCGTTGTCTTGGTTTTGAGCATTTGATGTGCCTTCGTCATGAGGTATAATTGGTTCTGATTGTAGAGGTGAATTTGGAGTTGGTGCAGTAGCTTCAGGTACAGCAGTTGCATTGGGTACAAGAGGAGTAATCGGAGTAATGGTAAGCGACGAGTCTCCCCCCTGCGTCTTGTACTACTTGCAATTCTTCGTAAGGGTTGGTACTGCTCCCACTGACCTTGAAATCCTCCAGGAATGCAGCACGCTTGGTTTCAACAATACGGGTGACATGGGAAGGACAATATAAACGATAACCCTTTGAGTTCTCAGGATACCCGATAAAGAAACATGTAATTGTTTTAGGGTCAAGTTTCCTTAGGAAAGGATTGTAAAGTTTTGCTTCAGCAATGCAGCCCCATACTTTCATATATTTAAGACTCGGTTTCCTTCCTGTCCAAAGTTCATAAGGAGTTTTAGGGACAGACTTAGAATGAACTCTATTGAGTATATGAACAACTGCTTTTAACGCTTCAGTGCAGAGGAATAATGGTAAATTAGTGTTGGCTAACATACTGCGCACCATGTTCATAAGGGTACGGTTTCTTTTTTCAGCGACACCATTTTGCTGAGGTGTACCAGGTATGGTGTATTGGTTCACAATCCCCTGGCCCTTACAAAACTCATAAAATGGACCAGGAGCTTGACCCACATCAGTATGTCTTCCATAATATTCACGGCCTCTATCTGATCTCATAACTTTAATCTGACGATCTAATTGCTTTTCAACTTCAGCCTTATAATCTTTAAAAGTTGTAAGAGATTCAGACTTTTCCTTAATAAGATACAAGTACATGTAACGAGAATAATCATCAATGAAAGTGATAAATGAAGTATGTCCTGTTATGCCAGCGATTTGGTAGGGACTACTAATGTCAGTGTGAATGAGTTCTAATAAATTAGAGTTCCTAGTGGCACCTTTCTTATTCGCTAATGTCATTTTACCTTTAAGACATTTGACACATGTTCCAAAATCAGAGAAATCAAGAGGAGGTAAGACTTCATCCTTTACGAGATGATTTAATCGTTCTCTTGAGATGTGGCCTAAACGTTGATGCCACAACATGGATGAAGTTTCTAAGTCTCGTTTCTCTTTCATCTTTGTGAGTGATTCATTAATGTTATATGACAACAAAGATTTGGAAAATTATCATCTAGTTCTAATCTATAGAGACCACCATCCAGAATACTAGTACCATAAAGAACAGAATCATAGAGGATAGAGAGTTTGCGATGACCATGGGAAACAATAAAACCATCCATGTCTAACTTTGGTCCTGATACAAGGTTCCGAGTTACCTCAGGAACATATAAGGTATCATAAAGTTTAATACATAAACTAGTTTTCATAAATAATTGTAATGTTCCAATGGCCTTCACTTCTAATTCTCGATCATCCCCAACCTTAAGCGTTCTTTGGTTTCTTTCCAGCTTCCGGATTGTAAGGAATCCCTGAGTTGAATTGGTAACATGAACCATAGAACCAGAATCAAACCACCAAGAATTAGCAGGAACATTTAAATTACAGGACTCAAGTATCATAAAATAATCGTTACCTTTCTTAGACTGCCACTCCTTAAAATCAGGGCATTCCTTCTGCATATGTCCTGTCTTTTTACAGAACTTGCAGTGGATTCTGCCTAAGGAGTTCTTAGAGCTGGAAGATGCACTTGCATTAGGATTTGGCCTTTGGACTTTTGAAGCATCCTTCCTCTGATGATTGTTCTTCCTTTTCTTAGAGTTGGAGGTGGTGAAGTTAGCAACATCAGTAGTGCAATCCATCCTCATACGCTCCTCCTCCTCCTGTACGCACATAGCGACCATCTCACTCATCGTCCATTTGTCCTTCTGAGTGTCGTAATTGATCTTGAATGCTTCAAAATACGAAGGAAGCGAAGTAATGATGAAATGAATGAGGTAACCATCACTGATTTCCATTTCCAGCCCCTTCAGCTTATTGGCCATGTCATTCATCATCGTGATGTGCTCGCGAATGCCGCTCCTCCCATCATACTTAGTTGTCACCAGCTTGAGGATAAGGGTACTAGCGTGTGCTTTAGACGTCCCCTTGAATTGCGCCTCCACAGAAGCCAAGTAGGTTTTAGCATCTTCAGAATCAGGAATAGCTCCTCTGATTGCATTGCTGATGGACTGCTTCATAAACATGAGAGACATGCGGTTACACCTAGTCCACTTTTCATGAGTCAACTGCTCAGCAGCAGTACTTTGAGTAGTAAGGTCCGCAGGCTTATTCTCTCTTAAGGCATAATCGAAATCCAGCAGCTCAAGCGTAAGCATGAGAGCATCCTTCCATGCAGCAAAGTTTTCACCAGTCAAAGGTGGAATCCCGCAATTGGGTGCTGATAGTGGAAATAAGATGAGCAAGTTATGATACTAAGAAAAAAGTTCTAATGTGATCTAAGGGCACGTAATACTAAGGCAGGCATAAATAATGACCATTTCAATTATGAAGCTGTGATATTGTCTATTACTAACATCAAAATAATAGACTTAATTAAAATTCTACTTAAATGAAGACAAATCAGCTTTGGCCAGAAGTGTAATCATTTAAGCATGTGTGTAAAATGATTGTAATAAATCAGCTTTGGCCAAAAATTGAGACAATTACTTTAGTTATGCACTTGCTAAGTATGCTATCTATGAAGGAATTAAATCAGCTTTGGCCAGATATTAAGACATTCATGTTTATGATGCACACTTAACATAGCTTTCGTAATACTTGAATGATAAGTAGATGTATCAAATCAGCTTTGGCAAGAAATGATACATCAAAAGCTCATTCAAGTTAAGCCATTTTGGTTTTGTAAAACATTATCTGATTCTGATTAATTAACTAAGCATTTACAAAACTAATTATTTAATAGCAAACCACCTGTTAGCGCGCCAAATTTTAGTTCATATTAACTGCTTAATAAAGTGATGGGATTTCGGATAAGTCTTGGTATTTTATGAACACTCATGATTTCGGATGAATCATGTCTTGGATTCATCCTAGATGAATGATTTCGAATGATCTCGGAGGTGTCCAAAACTGCTTAATAAAGTGATGGTTTCGGATGATTTCGGATGTGTCCAAGACGAATGATTTCGGATGAATTATGTCTTGTATTCATCCGAAATGGTGATGCTTAGTCCGAAATGATCCGTGATGGTCCGTAATGATCAGGCAGATGTTGATCCGAAATGGACGCTTAGTCCGAAATGAGTTCCGAAATGATCATCCGAAATGTGTTCCTCAAGCTGTAAAATCCTTAATTTAGGCAGTTAATAATTGATAAGGTTTAAATCCGAAATTTCAGGGATTATGGGATTAAGTTTCCTGTTTAATTGCTAATTATATTTATCTGTTGATTTCGAAATTATATCCATTAATAAAATAACAGATTTCAAAAATTCTAATTAGATAAAAATAAATCAAACAGGAACAAACACCCAAAAATCCTAAATTATTCCAAAACTAAGGGAATTTTTCGAATTTAATCATGAACCTATGATGAACCCTAAATCAAAATATTCAAACATTCATCCTAAATCTGGAAATTGTTTACACATTTAAACATATTTTGAACATTCCGATTTCGGAACAGTAACAAAAATTGAGCACATGATCCGAGACGGATCCGAGATGATATTTCGGATGACAGAAAATGGATTTTATTATGGTTTTCAATTATGTTTTCCAGTTTTATTCCAGATTTACGGATACAAAACAGAACCGACTAATCAACATATGCTCTGATACCACATGTTGATCGGTCCTATTTGAACGTAAGGGAAAACAAGTAAACATACCTGTCACAGCAGACAGTGTAGTAGAGAATCCAGTGATGGAAGAAGCCATGGAGTTCGACATCTTTGTCAAAGTGATCTGGTTCCTCCTTAGGGTGCTGACTGATGATGGTTGTCACGACCCCCGCCCCTGTGTTACCCGGTCCAGGAGCCGCGGGACAGAAACCCGTGGTATTTATTATTTGAGATAACAACGGATGTTTAACAGGATCTTTTAAAACTTGAAAATGCCCATTATTTTATTCCATGAATTGGGACAAACCCCATAATTTACAATAGAGGAATTTCACGAGGAAATTCCCTGTTTTACAAAACATATTCCTTTATTTTATTGAGCCACTTTCCTAAGCTTGTAGTGCTACAAGGCACTTTTCCTGGATTACAGCAGATCACCTGAAACATGTTTAAAAAGGTTTTATCAGCGGGGAAATACTGGCGAGTCATTCCAGTTGCACAAAAGACACATTGTTATAAATTTACAGCATTAAGGGTTTTTATATTTGCCCCTATCATATAATTATCTGGTTCAGCTGTCACTCGACCGAATCTATGACTGTGGACATATCACTAATTAGGCTCGCTCACCTAAAGTGATAAATCGTTAGTAGTAATGTGCACAAAACCCCCACATACAGCCAGTAATTAAAGATTAGCAAAGACTTAATCACTGCAAAGTATAACTGGAAAACATTTTAGGGTTTTGTAAAGCAATTTGATAAAAAGAGAATGACTCACATTGCAAGTTTAGACGGGCAGAGTTTAACCTACTAATTTAGCCTTGTAACCTAATTTAAATAGCAATGCATACGAAACTAGGTCAGTAACTTAATACAATATTTACGATAACTCACGAAATCAAAACCCTCACGACGAATGACAAAGGCATAGCCCAATTACAGGCAGCACTTAAACATCCATCGGATTGGTTTCAGTCGATCGGACATTATATCGTAGCAGTGATCGAGTTAATACCCTGTAATCGTAGCAGCGTTTCCCTACTTAGAATTTTGAATTTAAGCAGTTTTCTTATTTTTTGAATTAAGTTTTCGAGCACAGAAGCAAGTCCCATGCACCAGCAATTTATAGCTACATTTTAAGTTTTACGCAGCCAAAATAAACCTTAACAAGGTCTTACGCGGCCCGCGAGAACCCCTAGTCTACGTGTAGGGCTGGGGTGTCACGAGTAGGGTTGCCACGCGTACGACACTTGGCTTGGACTCTTATCCGGTCAACTTTTAAGTTGACGCGGCCCGCGTAAATGTCCCTTATGGTTTACGCGGCCCGCGTGAAACCCAATTTTTCTTGTTTTCTTGATTTTCCATGCGCATTAGGGTTTCAAGGGTCCAGGTTCTTACTTACGGGTCGTTTATGGACAGTTTTGAGGGTCCTTACATCCTCCCCACCTTATTTAAGATCTCGTCCTCGAGATTTACTGAAATAAATGAGGATATTTTTGCTTCATTTCCGATTCCAGCTCCCAGGTATATTCGGGTTCTCTTTTCGAATCCCACTTGACTTTGACAAGTACCGGTCTTTTGTGTTTGAGAAACTTGATCTTTCTATCTTCTATTTGAAGCGGTTTCTCCACGAACTTCAACTTTTCATTCACCTGTATGTCTTGAAGAGGGACTACTAGTGATTCGTCCGATAGACATTTCTTGAGGTTAGATACATAAAATACGTCATGTACCCCAGCTAACTCTTCCGGTAGTTGTAAGCGATAGGCGGCTGGTCCTATTCTTTGGATTACTGGGAATGGTCCTATGTATCTTGGACTTAGCTTTCCTTTCTTACCAAACCGAACTACTCCTTTCCAAGGAGAAACTTTCAATAGTACCTTATCTCCAACTTGGAATTCTAGCGGCTTGCGTCTATTGTCTGCATTACTCTTCTAGCGATCTCGAGCCGTTTTTAGTCTTTCCTTGATTTGCGTTATCTTGTCTGTGGTTTCTTGTATGATTTCAGGACCTGATAATTGACTTTCTCCTATTTCTGCCCAACAAACTGGAGTTCTACACTTGCGTCTATACAGTGCTTCGAACGGGGCAACTTCAATGCTTGCATGATAACTATTATTGTAGGAGAATTCGATTAAGGGTAGGTGGTCATCCCAATTACCACCAAAATCTATCACACATGCCCTAAGCATGTCCTCCAGGGTTTGGATCGTCCTTTCACTTTGTCCATCTGTTTGGGGATGGTATGCAGTACTTAAATTTAATCGTGTCCCCATTGCTTCTTGGAAACTGGTCCAGAAATGGGAAGTGAAACGACTATCCCTGTCCGATATAATGGAGAGAGGGACTTCATGTAAGGATACTACCTCGTCTACATACAATTTTGCTAATCTTTCCATGCTAAAGGTTTCCTTCATGGGTAGAAAATGAGCTGATTTGGTTAATCAATCCACAATTACCCAAATCGCGTCATTACCTTTTCTGGTTTTGGGTAACTTAGTAACAAAGTCCATGGTTATTAGTTCCCATTTCCATACAGGCATTTCTAATTGTTGTAGTAAACCTGAGGGTTTCTGGTGTTCTGCCTTAACTTGAGAACAAGTTAGACACTTAGATACATATCTAGCTATATCCTTTTTCATTCCTATCCGCCAGAAATTATTCCTTAAATCTTGGTACATCTTATTATTACCAGGATGCATGGTATACCTAGATTTATGGGCTTCCTCTAAAATCTTATCTCTTAACTCTCCCTGTTTAGGTACCTAAATTCTTTTCTTGTGGAATCTCCAAATTCCATCAATGCCTTGCTCTAATTCCTTTATTCGTCCTTTCATTCCTTCAGCATCGTCCTTGATTGCTGTTTCTTGAACATTCTTCAGTTGTTCCATTAAGTCTAATTGTAAACTTAATCTAAGAGCACGAACTCGCTTTTGCTTTTCATGATACTTACGACTTAGGGCATCCGCTACTACATTTGCCTTTCCTTCGTGATATTGAATATCACAGTCGTAGTATCTTAGAATTTCCATCCATCTTCTTTGCCTCACGTTTAATTCCTTTTGTCCGAATATGTATCTTAAATTCTTATGATCTGTATAGACTGTAAACTTACTGCCATACAGATAGTGTCTCCAAATCTTAAGGGCAAAAATTATGGCTCCTAATTCTAAGTCGTGCGTTGTATAATTTTCTTCGTGCTTTTTCAATTGTCTTGAGGCATACGCAATTACCTTCTTGCGTTGCATTAACACACATCCTAATCCTAGCTTAGAAACATCACAATAAACTTCAAAATCTTCTGTCCCTTCTGGTAAGGCAAGGATTGGGGCATTTGTTAACCTTTGCTTTAAAATCTTAAAAGCCTCTTCTTGCCTTGATCCCTATTCAAATTTTACTGCTTTACAGGTTAGCTTAGTTAATGGTACAACTATTTTGGAAAAATCCTTAATAAACCGTCTATAATATCCGGCTAACCCTAGAAAACTTCTAACTTCCATAGCTGATTGTGGGACCTTCCATTTGGTAATCGCTTCTATTTTGGAGGGATCTACGTGAATACCTTTGTGATTCACCATGTGTCCTAAAAATTGTACCTCTTGTAGCCAAAATTCACACTTCGAGAATTTGGCATAAAGCTTCTCTTTTCTTAACAAAGTTAAGAGCACATGTAGGTGTTCACAATGTTCGTCCTGGCTTTTGGAATAAATAAGTATATCGTCGATGAAGACAATTACAAATTTATCCAAGTACGGTTTACAGACCCTATTCATCATGTCCATAAATGCTGCAGGAGCATTTGTTAGTCCAAAGGGCATGACTGTAAACTCATAATGACCATACCTAGTTCTGAAGGCAGTTTTAGGTATGTCTTCTTCTTGTACTTTCAACTGATGGTATCCGGAGCGTAAATCTATCTTAGAAAAATATCTAGCTCCCTGAAGTTGATAAAAAAGATCATCAATCCCAGGTAACGGGTATCGATTCTTAATTGTAACCTTATTCAATTCCCTATAATCGATACACATTCGCATCGACCCATCTTTCTTTTTCACAAACAACACTGGAGCTCCCCACGGGGATGAACTAGGTTGTATAAATCCCTTGCTTAGCAATTCATCTAACTGCTTTTTCAATTCTAGCATTTCGGTGGGTGCTAACCGATATGGTGCCTTAGCTATAGGTGTAGTTTCATGTATCAAATGAATTCTAAAGTCTACCTCCCTATCTGGTGGTAATCCTGGTAGTTCTTCCGGAAATACATCCGGGTATTCTGATATTACAGGGATTTCCTTAAGTTCCTTACCTTTAGTGCTAATGATTACCGAAATTATATACACTATTTCTTGTTTTCTTGAATAACTAGCCACTTTCATTACGGAAATGAACTTCATTGGCTTTCGTGGCTTATCTCCTGTGACCATGATTATTTCTCCGGATGGTGTATGAATTTCTATGGAATTCTTATCACAGAGGATTCGGGCATGGTTGACTACTAACCAATCCATTCCTAATACGATGTCGAATCCAGCTAAATTCATAGGTAACAGGTTTGCAGAAAATTTATGGCCTAAGAGTTCTATCTTTCCTTTTTGCAAAACTTTATCTATGTGAACAAAATTTCCATCTGCGGTTTCTACTGTAAAAATTTGTCTAAGGTTGGTTAAGGGTAGGTTAAGAGCTTGGCAGAATGAAGTATTTATAAAACTTTGGTTTGCACCAGAGTCAAATAATAGTTTCGCATAAACGTTGTGTACCAGAAACGTACCAGTTATTACGTCGGAATCAATTCGGCTTCCTGCGTGGTCAATTGGAAGGCTCTTGCGTTCTTCTTATTAGTTCCTTCGGCAGGTTTAGCCTTGTTATCTGCTGGTTTGACCAATTTAGGGTATTCGGGTCTGAAATGCCCAACTTCCCCACAGTTGTAGCAAATCTTTGATTTCTTTTTTCATTCCTGTTCCCGATTGCCAGGAATTTTGCAGAAATTACGATTTTCTCTACATTTTCCAAAATGTTTCTTTTTGCAATTCCCTCAAAATGGCGGGGTGGAAGAGGACCCAGTTCCTTTCCTCTTTAAGTTAGTATTATTACCCACATGAAGTCCTTGGGTGATCTTTCGAGCCAATTCCTTCTTTCTGTTTTCTTCTCGCGTACGCACCAGTCCGTCGGTCAAAGTATTGGCTAATTCCACCGCATCGTCAATTGTGCGGGGTCTTGCAGCTTTAACGATATCACGAATCTCGCTAATTAAACCCCAAATATAGCGAGAGATAAGTACCGGTTCTGGTGAAGCCAGAGTTGGTACAATTCGAGCATACTCGAAGAACTTCGAAGTATACCCTCGACAGTCAATATCCACCATTCGGTGGCTTAGGAACTTATTTGCCATTTGCTCTTTTTCATATTCAGGGCAGAACTTCCTTTCCACCAGACGCTTAAATTCTTCCCAACTCATGGCATAGGCCATGTCACTCCCTTTGGCCTGTAATACGGTATTCCACCATTCTAATGCATTTTCCTTAAAAAGGTGAGAAGCATACATGACCTTATCCTCCTCGGGACTGTTGGGATTGAACCCTATCAGAGGAACAGATAATTAAAGCCAAAACTGGATCAGAGCAGTGGATCCAGAATAAGCAGACGTTTACAGATTAGTTCATGCAAATCTCTCCCCTTGAAAGTGGCTTTGTATCTGCTGATCTCCTATCTACTGATCTTACCAAGTGCTGATCCACAACTGCTGCCTTGCATCTACTGCCAAGTGTTAAAGACTGATAGAAGACCAAAGCTCTGCTGACTCAATCTACTGTCTTGAGTTAAGTACTGCTGATCCGGACAAGCACTGCTGGGTTCACAGCAGTGGAAGGATGCAGCAGCTGTTTATGTGTTTTTTTATGTATTAGATTGTAATAGCAGTAGTTAGTACATCAGTGTTTGTATAGATCAGAGGTTAGAGTTTGTTAGGAGGTTAGATGTCACTTTCATGGTGACGTCAGCTAAGATGCTCAGTGGTTTGCAAGTGCCTATAAATAGTTCAGTACTTTGTACTGTTCTATTAGCTCTTTCACCACATCGTCTTCTTTGCACGAACAAACTACTGAGCTCTGGCTGAGGGGGAGTTTGCATTCTTACATCAATCATTGTAATCGTTGTTGAAATAAATTCAATCTTTCGATTCATTGTGTAAAGATGTTTGATTAAAGTATTACTCTCATTTGATTGTATGCAAAGTTTGCTTTCATCTTATTTCCGCTGCACAACTCTTTCATTTTCCATCTAAATTTCAAACAAAAGTACAATAAAAAAGAAACTCAGATCCAACAATTGGTATCAGAGCTTGGACAGTCAAATTTGATTTAACAATCATTTTGACGTAAATAGTTCAGCTCATAACAGTTGATACTGATCGTTTGTTCGTCCGTTGAAAAACAGAGCAAGGATTAATCACCATTAAAGTTGATTTCTCAGTGTCTGTAAAACAACAAGAATGACGTCACAATCTCAGGATGATAAAAACAACATCGGCTCACTTTTTAAACCACCTATGCTAAAAAGAAATGAGTACAACATCTGGCAGAGAAGGATGGGTCACATCCTTGCTCAACAAAGCACAGGTTGTTGGAGGTCTGTCATTTATGGTCCCCATGTTCCTTCAGTGCCAAGCGCTGAAGATGCTAAAAAGTTCGTTCCAAAACCAGTTGAAAATTATACCGAAACCGACTTTCAAAAGATCGAACTAGATGCTAAAGCTTTTAGCATCATAGCATCAGCGCTGCCCAATGAGATATATGCTGGACTGTTACACTGTAACAGTGCCAAAGAGTTATGGGACGCACTTAAGGAACAGTTTGGGGGAACTGAGGAAGTCATAGAAAACAATAGGGAAATCCTGAACCAACAGTATGAAACATTTTGCTACGTTAAAGGTGAATCACTAACGCAACAATTTGAGCGTTTTAGCTGTCTCATCAGTGAACTGAGGCTTGTTAACACCACTTTTACAAACTCAACTCAAAATAGCAGGTTCCTCAGGTCACTGCCAGAAAAATGGGACACCATAGCTTTTGTCACCCGAAACTCACCTGAATTCAAGGATCTGACCTTGACCCAACTCCACGGTCGACTCCTGACCTACGAAAGGGAGTTGAACCAGAAAAGGAGGTTACAAGAGTCAGGAAAAGTTACCGATGATTACACCTTCGGTAATACTGCTCTTCTGGGTCAAAAAGAATCTGGGAGCAGTGGTAAGGATCAGGGTTTTGATCACTTCATTGACATAACTGCTGGTGCAAATTTTAACAACCCTGATCCTCACTCTGCTAGTTATGCATTTACTGCAAATGAAAACCAGATGTCAGACAATTTAAGCTTTGAATTAAATGATTTGCAACATTTTGATCCCACTGATTTAGAGGAAATGGACATCCTGCACCAACTGGCTTTGCTAAGTGTCAGAACTAGCAAGTTTTACAAAAGAACAGGGCGAAAATTCCCAGGTTTGCATGGGAATCTAAGGGTTGGGTTGGATAAATCGAAAATCAAGTGCTACAAGTGTAATAGGTTGGGACATTTCGCTAGGGAATGTAGGAGTCAAACTACTGGTCCCATCATTACTCATCCTAGCTCAAATCCTAGACCTCAAAACCAAAACACTGTGCACTATGCCCAATATGCCCCAGCAGCTCAAGTGAACACTGCTCACTATGCTGCTGCCCCTGTGCCAGTACATTATGTCCAAACTACTGTTCCACAAATCCAATATGTTCAAACCCCTGCTCCACAGGTACAAGTGCAACCTGTTGCACCTCAAACCACTGCTCCAGCAGTAACACAACCAGATCAACAAAGTTTTTTCACTCAAGGGTTTGTTGACTGGAGCAGTATGCCTGAAGACCTTAATGATGAAAATTTTGCACTCTATGCTTCTAATGATTCTTCACATGATGAATTTTGTTTGATGGCATTAGAGTCAATACAGGAGGGGGTTGAAACTGAGGAGGAACAGCAGTGTTTTGAAACAGTGGAAGAGGTGACTGAAGCAGTGGTTACTGCTGTGGCTGGTGAAATACTGTTGGGAGAAAGTTCAGGTACCCTGATTGAACCATTGACAGATCCATGGTCCGTAGAGGACAAAGAAGAAGAAAAAGAAGAAAAGGCTGGTGAAAAGAAGGTGAAAGCTGATGATGAAGAAGATCATAAATGTGATTGTGCAATGATGGCAGCTGCCAAGGTATCTCCTCAAGTTCTTGAAAAACTGTGTTCTGACAATTGCATAATTGCTTTTGCAAACATTAAAGAGGTGAATGAAAACCTTCGGGATAAACTCTTGTCTGATGAGGTCAAATTTGAAAGCTCTTTAAAAGAACTTAAAAACAAATTGACTGAAAAAGAAAAAGAAATCAGCTGTCTAAAAGAAGAGCAAAGCATCACCAAAACCCAACTTCAAACTATGGTAGAAAAATACCAAGTTTGCAAAAAGGAGTTGGAGTCCGCCCAGATTACTTGTGAAAGATGGGTGGAATCCTGCAAAGGATATGAGGTTATGCTTGAAAAACAGAGAAAAAGCAATGTGAAGTTTGGGGTTGGGTATAGAAAACATGATGATGAAAACACTGCTTTTGAAAACTCTGTTCAAACCACTGATGTAACCACTGAGTTCATCCCCAAAAACAAGAATGGCCAAGAAGTGAAAATCACTGACAAACTTGGTAACAAAATCACACTTGACAGACCAATGGAATCCTCTACTTTTGTGGAGCTTGAAGAATACCAGTTTAAACCAAAATGGTCTGATGAGTGTGACATTCTTGAAAATTTCAAGCCAATGGACTTTACATCAATTGATGGTGTCAAGGCTCCAAAAGCTAAAGTCATTCCTCTCAAGGACATCCCAGCAGTGGTTAAAACCTCTGCTGCAAAGGAGTCTGAAAAGAGAAAGAAGAAAGAAAAAATTGATAACTTGTTTTGTGAATTCTGTGAAAAAAGGAATCATCTAACAAAAGATTGTTTCCACTTGAAAGCTTATGATTTAAACAGAACAAGTGTCATAGTTTCAGCTGAAGGTTGTATTGTCTGTGGTAAAACAAACCACAAAACTCAAGCATGTGTGTATCTCAAAAACTTTGATGTGAAAAAGAATGAGTACATTGCTAAAACATCCTTGAGTCCATCATCAACATCTGTCAAATTCACCAAGAAACAACCACTGTTTGTGCCAGTTCAAACAGCTGTTACAAAACAGCTGAACCAAACATCTGTCAAAAGAGATGTTCAGGTTACTGATGCACCACCTGCCAATCAGTTCAGAAAAGGCAGAGAAAAACAGTCTTACCAAAGGATTCCTCACGTTTATGAGGCCTACAAAAGGCCTTCTAAACCCAAAGTGAACAAGCATCCTTTTGGTTACCAGCAGATGATTGGTCAGGACCCACAACAGTGGTTAGAGAAACACTGTCCTAAAACAGTTCAAACCCCTGACCTAACCACTGTCCATCATCTTGCATCCATCCCAGACACTGTTGAGACCCCATCCAAAGCCTTGTTGGCTTTGGAGACCTTAATGAACTAATCCTTTTACTTCATGTGCAGGGAGCTTCTGCATGCTTTGATAGTCTTTGGTATATAGATAGTGGAGGCTCCAGGCACATGACAGGATGTAAAGCCCTCCTCAAAGACTTTAAAATCCATGGAGGGGGTGATATATCCTTTGGGAATAATAGTAAAGGAAAAGTTCTGGGGTCGGGTACAGTGGAGTCTGGAAAAGTAAAATTTGAAAATGTCAATCTAAAATCTAAAATTCAACCTTCTGAGTGTGTCCCAAATGAGTGACAAGGGTTTTGGGTCATTCTTCACAAAAGATTGTTGTAGGATTGTTGGACCAGAAATGGTCAAAAAGATTGAAGCAATAATCAGAACTGGTCAAACTAAACTTGTTGCTCAAAGAAGTGGCAATGTTTATGTTGTTGACATGTCAAAAGAGTGTCCCAGAGCTGATGCCTGTCTGTTCTCAGCTGCCTCTAACAAAGAGACAGAACTTTGGCACAGAAGGCTGGGACACACAAATCTTAAGACAATCACAGAAATTTCAAAAAATGGTTTGGTAAGAGGCCTACCACAAAAATTGTTTTCATGTCCTGAACATTGCATTTCCTGTTTAAAAGGAAAACAACATAAAAGTTCTTACAAGTCCATTGAAGAGTCCAAAACAACCCAGTGTTTGCAAATGCTACACATGGATTTGTTTGGCCCAGTTCAAGTCATGAGCCTCAAAAAGAAAAGATATTGTTTGGTTATTGTTGATGACTTCTCTAGGTTCACATGGACTTTCTTTTTGCACTCAAAAGATGAAACTGCAGGCATTTTGCAAGACTTTGTAATACAGGTTGAAAAGCAATTTGACCTTCCAGTAAAAAGCTTCAGGAGTGACAATGGCACAGAATTCAAAAATAGGGAGTTAGATGCCTTCTGTGTGAAGAAAGGGATTGTAAGGCAGTACAGCATCCCAAGAACACCAGAGCAGAATGGGGTAGTGGAAAGGAAGAACAGAACTCTGATTGAGGCTGCCAGAACCATGCTTGCAGATTCAGGTTTGCCATTAACTTTCTGGGCAGAGGCAGTAAACACTGCTTGCTATGTTCAGAACAGAGTTTTAATAAACCCTAGGCACAAAAAGACTGCCTATGAAATTCTGTATAAAATCAAACCACTGATCTCATATTTCAAAGTGTTTGGCTGCCCATGCTTTATTTTGAACTTAAAAGATTCCATTTCAAAATTTGCAGCCAAAGTTGATTGTGGTTATCATCTGGGATACCCAACCACTGCCAAGGCCTACAAAGTGTTCAATACACGGACCAAGGCAGTGGAGGAGACTTTGAACGTAAAGTTCAATGAGCTTTCATCAATGAAAATCCCAGCAAACCCTGCAGATCTGTTTGATCTTGAAAAATTCACTTTTGAAAATACTGCTGTCAAGACTAACAGTGCAGGTCCATCAGAGGATACAACACCAGACTATGGGTATGAAATCATCATCCCTCAAAGGTCTGCCACAAAGGGAAAAGCACCAGCTATTCAAAACAGTTGTCAAAGCTCAACCACTGCTACCTCAACAGTTGTTGACCAAAGTAGCCCATCAACCACTGCTTCCACATCCTCAAACACTGCTGACAAAAGTCCTCAAACAGTGGATAAAAGTCAGCAGTTGTCCACTTCATTACCTCCCATACCACCACCTTTTGAAACCACTGCTGGATCATCAAAGTCCCCAACAGTGGTTAGCTCAGATGATACACATTTGCAGCCTTCACCAACCAATGCCATCATACCATACCAAGGAGATTTAATCTTCTTGAGATCTCATCCACCTGATCAAATCATTGGCAACATAAATGAAGGGGTGCTCACAAGAAGCCAAACCCAAAACATTTGTCTTTTTGCTGGTTTTCTATCACTCCATCAGCCAGTCAAGTACCAAGAGGCACTGAAAGACAACAGCTGGGTAGAAGCCATGCAAGAGGAGCTCCAACAGTTTAAAAGACAACAAGTATGGGAGCTTGTACCACTGCCAGAAGAGGTTAGTCCCATTGGCACAAAGTGGGTCTTCAAGAACAAAACTGATGAAAGGGGTATTGTTGTCAAGAATAAAGCCAGGCTTGTGGTTCAAGGTTACAGACAGGAAGAGGGGATTGATTATGATGAAACATTTGCCCCTGTTGCAAGATTGGAAGCCATTAGACTGTTCCTGGCCTTTGCTGTCAACCACAATATGAAGGTGTTTCAAATGGATATCAAAAGTGCTTTCCTCTATGGTACAATTCAAGAAGAGGTGTATGTTTGTCAACCTCCAGGTTTTGAGGATCCATTTTATCCAGATCATGTCTACAGGCTAAACAAAGCCTTGTATGGCTTGAAACAAGCACCAAGGGCCTGGTATGAAACTCTTTCCAACTTCCTACTCTCAAATGGTTTCAAAAGAGGTACCATTGATAAAACACTGTTTTTAAAATGGAGAGGGAAGGATTTAATGATTGTCCAGATTTATGTGGATGACATTATTTTTGGAAGCACATGTAACTCAATGTGTGAAGAGTTTAGAGAACTCATGACAGCTGAGTTTGAAATGAGTGCTATGGGTGAGCTGCAATGCTTTCTTGGTCTCCAAGTACAGCAATTGCAAAATGGAACTTTCATTCATCAAAGCAAATATGCTAAAGAACTTTTAACCAAATTTGATATGAATGATTGTAAACCATGCAGCACACCCATGGCAACAAATAAGCTGGTCATGTCTGATGAAAAAGATGAGCTGATTGACCAAACCCTTTATAGAAGCATGATTGGGTCTTTATTGTACCTAACTGCATCTAGACCAGACATCATGTTTGCAACATGTGTCTGTGCAAGAAGTCAATCAGCTCCCAGAAAATCAAATCTAATTGCTGTAAAAAGGATCTTCAGATACATAAAAGGTGCTCCCACACTTGGTATCTGGTATCCAGCTAATGGGAACATCAAGCTTTCAGGTTTCTCAGACAGTGACTTTGCTGGATGTCACACCACAAGGAAGTCCACATCAGGAGGGTGCCAGTTTCTAGGTGATTGCTTAGTTTCATGGCAAAGCAAAAAGCAAGCAGCTGTTTCAACATCCACTGCTGAAGCTGAATACATTGCTGCTGCAAGCTGTACAGCCCAACTCCTGTGGCTTGAAAATCAGTTGCTGGATTTTGGTATTACTGCCTTAAAGACACCACTCATGTTGGACAGTCAGGCAGCAGAAAATATCATCAAAAATCCAGTTTCTCATTCAACCACCAAACACATCGACATCAGACATCACTTTGTGAGGGATTGCTATGAAAAAGGTTTGATTTCTCTGCATCATGTCCCAACTAAAGATCAGCTAGCTGATGTGCTCACAAAAGCACTTGATACAGCCACTTTTGAAAGCTTGGTCTCTAGAATTGGGATGCTGAACATGGAATAACAAGCAACATCTTGTTTTTCTATGAATAAAAGCAATAAAATGTTTTCAGAAAATCAAAACTCCATCCTTAAAAATAGCTAAAAATGAAAAATTTTCATTAAAGTCCTTAAAAGTCTGCCATTAACCACTGATTGTTCAAAAGTCTGCTCTACTTCAAAAGCCTGTCCACTGCTGAAAGTCAACCCCTGCTCTCTCATTATTTTGATAAACTCTGTTGTTCAAAAGCAGTGTCTTATCCACTGATATGCTATCCACTGATAGTAAAAATCATCCACTGCTTCCATACCACTGCCTTCATCAGTCACTTTCACAAAAGTACTGTCCTTCACTTTCAACAGGGGTTGTCACGTGGACAGTACATATTGGTCAGACCTTTTGTAACGGCTGCCACCTCAGCATTCACTTTCTTCCCTATAAAATCCCCCACTCACCATCAAAACAGGGTTTTACTGTCGAATTGAATTCTTAAAAATTCTCTTCTCAAAGCAGTTTTTCTTCACATTTCTTCACAAATTTCTTCGATCAATCATCCTCAAAATGACAAAATCAAAGAAATCTTCAAAACCCTCATCCAAATCATCATCGAAAACAGCCTCTCAAAAGGCAATCTCCACTGAAATTCCACATAAACCATCTCACAATCTCCTGGGTCTTCTCACAAAACCAGGAACCACCAACGTTTTCGATTCCACCATTGATCTCATGGCAAAATCAAAGTACAAAACTTTGTTCACTGCCGATGCATCAATCTATTTGGCTACCCAAAGGGAGTTCTGGAAAAATGCAACCCTTGAAAAACAAGGAGACACTGCAACCACCATAACCTCTCTTATAAAGGGTAAAGCTGTCCAAATCACGCCACAATCCATTTCAGAGGTCTTTCAACTCGGTGATCAGGAAGGTAAAATTTCTTTCACTAAAACCGAGTTACAAACTGACTTCATTGAGAGAGGGTATGAAGCCACAATGATGAAGAAAATTACCTTAGAAAAAGGTTATTTTCCTTCTGCAACCAGATTTTTATTTCATACCCTCCTATTATGTGTTTCAAACAAAACCACCTCTTTCAATGAAATCCCTTTAAAGATTCAAAATCTGGGATATGCAATTCTTCAAGGAGAAAATTTTAACTATTCTCGGGAAATTTTCAAAGATTTGGTTAATAATGTTGAAACAAAATCATTCTTACTGTTTCCAAGGTTTTTAAGTTACTATTTTTCAAAGAAATTCAGTAAGGATGATTTAGCTATAATAAACCAAGGTGATTCTACTCAAATAAACAGTTTAACAACTGAAACTTTTTCAAGAATGTTAGCACCTTGCAAAACACAAGCAGAGGTGCCTGAGCAGATTTTAGCAGTTACAACTGCTCCTCAGGCATCTGCTGCTGAGCCCACTGCTCAAGGTGATCAAAGCAGCAACACAACTGTTTTGAAACCCACACCTAAAATCACCAAAAAGCCAACAAAAAGAAAAACACAAAAACCCCCCAAAACCATCAAAAAGGCATCTCTGGAGGATGAGATACCAGAGCTTCTGTCAGTGACAACACAAAAGTCACAAGAAACCACTGCTGCTACTTCCTCACAGCAGTTGGTACAAATATCTCAAACCATAACCGAAACTCCTCCTGATTCTTCACAAAAAGAACAGGTTGTACAAATAGGGCCTCCACATCATGATGCTCTGGAAACACTCGTTTCTATCATCCACAGTCCAATGCCCGGGACACATCCTATTTCTACACCAATCCTCACATCCAAAATTCCCTCACCAATAAAACCACTGTTGGATGCAATTGATTTGAACCAGGCATTATCCAGTCCTTCTCAATCACCTATTAATGAGAATATACCTCAACAACTGACTGGGTCTGATGTATCAATCTTTGCTAACCCACCAACACAACCTGAGGAGGTTACACCCCTTGAGTTACAAGTAACTCTTGGTGGTAATCCAAGTGAAGCAGCCACTACAACTGTTACACCCACTGGGTTACATTTGGACAGTGGTTACATTCATAAGACTTCCTTGGAGGCAATTCCTTTTATAGCACCTCTGCCAACCACCAGTGGATTTATTTATCCTACTGGCACCATCAAAAGGTTGTCAAGTGTTGAAGGAAGAAGACCCCAGTACCAAGAAAAAGGGGCATCAGTGGTTAATGTTTGGAGTATATTCCCTACATCTACCACTGATAAAACCACTGCTAGTGGGAAATCAGATGATCCCATTAACTTGGGTGATGGTTTAAAGTACCAGAAATTGATGGATCGCATTGCAAAGCTTGATAACTCTGTTGCAGAACTCATATAATATGCTACAACAGGTGTTACAAGTTCAGAAGGTACAATCAACTGCTGTTCCACCTCAAGCACCTGCTCCACAAAGGGCACCTGCTACAAAAGAGCTCTGGAATCTATTTCAATCTTTTCTCCAACAACAAGCACAATTAGCAGATCAGCAACATGAAAAACATGTACAACAGCTGAGAAATGCAATGGAGTCAAGGTTCAAGAACACTCAGGCTGACTTAAAGGCTCTCAAAACTCAGATCTTGCACACCACTGGCACTGCTCCTCCAAAAGTACGCTTCATTTATGACCTCCCAGAAGATAATGCCAAAAAGGGGGAGAAAATTAAGGAGTGGAAAAAGAAGGGTATAGAAGATGGTCTTTATCTTGAACCAGAGAATTCAAACATGACCAAAAAGATCCCTTTGCCAGATGGCAGCAAGAAGATTGATGTGACAACAAATGCACTAGCAGAAGCAATTGCAAGTGTGAAAAGAGATAGAGAGGCCAAAAGGAAAGCCAGGGTAGACAGAATGGATCATCCAGATCAGGGTACTTCTGGGTCAAGGGATCATGAAAATCCTGTTGAGGAAAAGAAGAGGCCTACTAGAAAAGTAAGGCAACCCAAATCCATTCCTATCAGACGTTCAAAGTCTGCTAAAAAACCACCATACAAAACAGCTGATGCAGCAGGAGT
>JARYGA010046597.1:0-33852 GCA_030545235.1 Helianthus tuberosus
TGTATAGTTAAAAAGGAGGAGGATTGATTGCTTGGCAAGCATATGGTAGAAGTAAGTTCCATGCCGGTCTCGAGTGTTTCACAAAATACATCTTCGGCCGAGTGTTGAGTGATTTCCCGTGAGGTATGTGAACTTGTATATAAATGAAATTTTAAAAAAGGCATGTTATGCTCAAATAAGTAATTTCTCTTATGAAATGTCAAAAATCATAACGAATAGGATTGTAAATAGCATAAAAATAAAACCTAATAAAGATCTTGGAATCCCGATACTCAAGACAAGCCCAAAACTTCTCTTCTACCCATTCCATTTGGGAGTGTAAGCCACATTATAAAGAGTTTTGCTTGAGGACAAGCAAAGATTCAAGTGTGGGGGTATTTGATGTGTGTAAAATGAAATATATAAATTACATCAAATGAGGCATAAAACTAACCCTTTTTAAGTACTAATGTTGGAAAAAGTGTGCTTTTGTCTTCCTTTTGTATTTTCAGGATTAAATGAGCGTAAATGAACAAAAGGAGCAAAAATTCAGCCAAATCAAACATAAATACTAGAAAAGGAATAAACGTGGCATGCCCAACCCCTCGACAGCATCTTCCGAAGCAAAAACAAGAGATCAGAAGGCTGAACACGGCCTCGTGCCCAGCGGACACGGGGGCGTGGTCAGGTGTCTGCAGAAAAGACAAAGCTATAGAAGCTTATATTTCCCAACACGGGGGCGTGCCCAGCTCAACACAGCCATGGTCAACGCTAAGATTCGCAGAATCCAAGCAAATCTTGATAGTACAGATACGCTTCTGCACACGGGGCCGTGCCCAGCGGACATGGGGGCGTGGAGCTAATGCATACAAATTGCAATTAATGAAGAAAGAGAAAGTTGATGGACACAGGGCCATGCCCACTGGACACGGGGCCGTGTCCGGGCTTCTGTGCAGGCTATAAATTGAGGTGCTTGGTTCACTTCAAAGGCATCCCTTGGCAAACCACCACTACAACCCACACTCCACCACCACTACAACCCACATCCACCACCACCACCATCATCCATCATCCATCTTAGAGTGTGTGTAGTAGTCTCGGGATCCAAGATTGATAGTAAGAGTTATTGACAATCAAAGGCCATGTTTGCCTAAGTCTCTTACATCACTTGGTGAAGACAAGTATTTAGTGTAATACTTTTGTTTTTTAATCTTTTCGCACTTTTTATTTTGTTTTGTATTAATGACTTTAATAACTAGTTTCTTATGTTGAAGGTGAAACTTCCTTATCGTTTGTCCGTGGTGTCTTGGCGTTATTTAACTGTCTATATAAAATAAAAGATTTACACCATTCATATCTCTACGGTCTATATAGAGATATGTTGGCTACCTGGTCGGGGGTTAAGGGAATGGTTTGGTAATGTTCTTGCCTTGTTCAGTGTATAGATCCTGCAAGGACCTGGATCAAGCTTACTAGGACCTCCTTCAATACCCACTGGTATTGGATGGCGGGGGTGCGAATGGCTTGATCCCCACATATGTAAACTACTATTAATACATTAACCCGGCTACTTGGGATTGTATCCCTACTGACTCAAACCACTTAGCCGAGGGTAACGTCACCTTCAAAAGAGGGGCCTACCACATTACGCATTAATAACTTAATTAATTATCTTTCAATATTCCGACCCTTTAGGATTGTATCCTTGCTGACTCAAACTACTGGGTTGAGGGTAACGTCACCTTCAAAAGAGGGGCCTACTACTATAACTTAGATAATCTATTAAAAAGTGCGGAAATCATCAAAGGTTATACTAAAGGCGAGTCGGATCCAAGTGATTCATCTTATCTATCTGTTTTTATTTTTATGTTAAAACCTTTTTTCTAAAATTTTGATTTCATTAGACGTTGAGGATAAACCGGTATTAAAAGCTCTTATGTCCTTGGACGACCTCGGTATCTTACCAACGCTATACTACGCTCACGATGGGTGCACTTGCCCATATGTGTGTTTAGTGTTAGTAGAATATCGTGTTTTATAAATTTAAAACTTGACTAAGGTGTTAAAAAGGGCTTAAAATATAATTAAAAACATATAACACACTACGCACATCAGTGCCGGGTCTTAGCTTCAGCTATTGTACCCTGGTCAGCTATGGTGGTCTCAAGTTGCTTGATCTTGGCCTCTTGGAGCTTTGTTGTACCACAAGCATCAGTGTAGAGGTGTAGCAAATGCTGAAGACCCTATGATTCAGAATACAGGTATGGGTTAAAATTTACTAACCAAGATATTCAATCAGGATATATATATATATGCGGGATCTAGCACCAGGATATTACCTTGTTAAGGAAAGAAGTCATAGGCTCCAAGGACTCGGTAAAGCTGAGCTCTTCATAGGAGAACCCTTCAGAAACTGGAATGGTGGTCTCTGAACCCTTTTCTCTTCTTGGACATGGAAGCATGAGTTCTTGGGTTAGGCTTAGGGACTATGGCCGGTTTGGAGCTGGTGGCAGTAGGGGTCTCCTTCTTGACATTGACAGGAGTAGGATAGTTGTCAAGCTCATCAAGGTCCAGGAGGATTGGAATTTTGCTGGCTTCTGCATACAGGGAGTAACTTTAAAACCCTATAACAACATAAAATAATAACATGTATGCAGGATATTAAACAGGATCCTTACCAGACATGTTTGAACTTGAATGTTGACTCGAAGATGTTGGGTACGGAATGAAACTTCTTTCAATCTCAGGAAGGAATCTGATGGCTTGGATTCTTCTCTCTGAGTCAGCAAGGGGAGGTGCTAGTTTTCTGAAGTCGGTTGCATACAACAAAAATAAAGATCAGTTCAAGATACAGGATAGGATATTAGACAGGATCATCCTAAAACCCTAAACCCTACCCTTTCTCAACCACTTCACCAGATATTCCGCTCCACCAGGGATCGAACTCCTTTTTACAAAGAAGAATTTGGATTTACATTCCTCCTCGTTCCTGGTGGCTCGGTGTATCAGAGGGTCACTAGAGGTAGAATAAAACAAGAATCTGCAAGACCCATGGCATCAAAGCCGGTATGCTAACGGAAGATCATGAACAGAGAGCTCGGGAATGTGGGCATTCTTGATCTGATAAAGAACAAGCAACACTCACCAGAGCATTGGCATGGTTTGACTGAAATTAATTTTTGTAATGTGAAAAAACTCGGTGATGAAATCGGGGAAAGGGAATCGGAGGCCCAAAGTAAACGAAAAAGCATTAAAACAGAGCCACTCGTTAGACGCCATGTCTGATCGGATCTCCCTATCGAATGGCCGGAACACCGTCCCCTCCGGGAAGATGCCGGAGGTTTTGAGGGCTGACAGGTGAGCGCTGTCGAATGAGCATATTTCCTTCTCTGGGTCTTGAAGGATATTCTGAGGAAAAAACATGGGAGCAGAATCGCCGGAGCTTGACCTCGTTTGTCTTGCCATATCTTCGCCGGAATAATGTGAAAGAAAGAAGTGAGAGGGGAGAGAAGTATTTTACCTTATAATTTCTTGGTGGAGATAAATGGCGGTAGAAATGAGAAGTTATAGGTAGGTGATGAGTGTTTATAGCCTGGCAGTTACAACTTGTCACATCAAGTCCTATCTCTTAATTACCTTGGTATTCGTAAAAAAATGTAACCATTAGACCCAGGATCCTCAACGGTAACATTTTTGGGGACAATTGTTATGGGTGAAATTCTAAGCTCATATGCTGGATAGTATCTTGAATTATA
The DNA here is from genome assembly GCA_030545235.1 of Helianthus tuberosus. NCBI lineage: Eukaryota > Viridiplantae > Streptophyta > Magnoliopsida > Asterales > Asteraceae > Helianthus > Helianthus tuberosus. The sequence continues at coordinate 3,735 of JARYGA010046597.1, forward strand.
TCTTGATTACATAATAGCTGTTCACAACCAGGATGATGGATCAGGATATTGGTAACATACTGATGTTGTATCCTAGTGATTACTAACGAATTGTTTGCAGGTTACGAGTGCATGTCCATAACGTTCATCAAGACTTCTTCCCCTGAAGACTCGGTCCAGATTGTTAGAAGAGGAACGTTGAAGCCGCAATACCTGGTCCACAACGTTAACAAGGGAATATTCCAAGGCATCCCCCCATTTTAGGAAAATTAGTTTTCTCTTTGTAACTATAAATATGTGGATAACCAGAACTCATAGGACACATCACATTCACTGCTCTCGAACACTTACACTCTCTCTCTCGCAATTCACACACTTCTAGCAAATATTGTAACACTTAGCAACGATCTGGGCATTATCCTACACTGTATCTTGACTTTTGAAGTAATAAGAAGAACAAGACAGTTGCGATTGTTAGCTCCCGAGGTTTTGTGCCGGCGATCTAGATTGATCAAGGGCTTTCATCGTACATCTCGTGTCAACCTTTATATTTCTGCTCATTGTTTGATTATTAATATAGCTAGGTATCCTGAGCTATATCCTGAAAATTGTTTTTGTTAACAACTTAATCAGCAAATTTTTCACAAACACTGCTAGCACACTACCTTACTTAACTAATTTGATCACTAAATTTCTTCGGTAATTTTTGACCAAAACAGGTACGTCTCTGATGTAATCCCACTCACAGAAGACTACTAGTTTGTTTTGATTTCGTCTTATTGTAATCTTTTGATTATTAATGAATTATAATTAATTATTAAGAACGTCATGAACGCCAAAAAAATTACCTTTATAACATATATGGGATTAATTCAACTAGTGAAATCTACAAAAACGCCAAAAAAATTGTAAAGTTTGAATTATTAAAGGTATATATTGAATTTGGTAACACCATGGACGCCAAGATGTTAGAATTATTAATTAATTTTAATGAATTTGGGAATGCCATAAACACTACAATATTAACTATGTAACAGAAAACCGATTAATTCAACGGGGAAGATCTAAAAATAAAAAAACAGTAAAATGCCAGGTAGTTATTGAATCTAACTACAAGCCAAAAAGAATCTTAGACGCCAAAAATGAAGCAGTGTTGTGACACACGCATTGGAAAAAAAGATAAAACGTCAAAAAAGCCCCTCCGCCCTGATTATATCGCGTGCCACGTGTTTGACTAAGATCCGTTCTCACCGTTTTCACACTTTTAGGCATTTTCTGCTGATCCCGATTCTATATATTTTATCATTTTTAAAGCATTTATGCATGAAATAATTCATCAAGTTAACCTATGTATTATTTTCATGCTCAACAAATAAGTTATATATATTTATGGTGATATTTAATTAAATTAACGTTTTAACCGTACAAGCTTACATGCATAGTCCTAATTCCTACTATCATGTCATCACTTAACATAACACATTACACATACTCATACTCTTATTCATATATCATATTATAACACATAAAGTTCACCCTTAAACAACCTGTTTTCGTGTACGTTGAAATATGTGTATTTTAACGTTTCAGTAACGTTTTCGGGTGTCGGAAGTCACATATGACTAGCCAAACACCAAGGATAATTAATATACGTTTAAATACTTATATTTATTATAAAAATATATGTTTACACACTAATTTAAAACAGTTTCGCAAAAATTATTTTGAAAGACGATTTTTACCGTTTTTAACGCATAGTCTTGTACCGAACTTTACCATAACCATCCGAAATCGTCACAACTTGATATTTTAAAACAACACATATTATTTACTGATTAAAATGGTGGTTATACTCATGATAGTGCAAATTTCATGTAAGTCACATAAATCATGCAATTTCACCCATTTTACTACTTTTCAAGCTTCATGTACAACATGCAAAACTACCAAACTTATGACATAATTTTGTATCATCGTAGCACATATTTTAACATTATTTTTAATGTTCATATTCTGTTTTAACTCAAATTCATCATATCATTTCAAGTTCATCAAATTATGACCATTTAATCATCACATATATTTATGTACAAGTATTAAATGCATATTTATCATATAATCATCATCATCCAAGATTTTAGATGCATCTATCATACATTTTTATAACTTTCAAATAAATCCAAGAAATCATCTTCATCTAATCATCTTCAAATTATTCATAACATTAATGCATGTAACATTCTCATGCTTTCATGAACTAAATAACAAATTTCATATGCATGCATACATATACATACATACATATATATATATATGATTAGGTTCAAACGTGAACAAAATCCCAATAGTGAACTGCGTGAACTGATCTGGGCCCTTGATTTTTATGATCTTGAGATTAAAGTGAGTGGCATGATGGTAATTATTTGGTTAATTTTTTTCATTTAATTAAATACAAAAAGGGTATATGTGTAATTTCAATCTTAAATTGATTGCATAAATCTCTCACAAATCAAGTAATCAATTATCCTCTTAAATTGATTGCATAAATCTCTCACAAATCAAATCAAGGATTAGGAAAGATGTAACTTAATTCAATTATTAAAATAATTATTTGTTTAAATGCGATGTACACATGTGTATTCTGATTTTGCCCTCTTTTTAATGCGATGTACACATGTGTATATCGTCTGTTTTTGTGATATCTCAGAATTTTTTTTGTATTGAATGTTGATGTACACCTGTGAATTACTGTACACATATGTACGATGCTGAGTACACATGTGTACTATTCTATTTATATCCAAGTACACATGTGTATACCGTTGAAATATGAAGGTTACGTGGATCTTAAAAATCAAAATTTGAATTCTGGTGATGAAATCTGAAATAAAAATTAAAATTGAAATCTGGTGATTTGTTGTTTGTTTTGATAATTATCTTATTAATAAATAAACATAATGTGGATAATGAATTTAAATTAGGAAAGATGTAACTTAATTCAATTATTAAAATAATGATTTAAATCTATTTTTTTATATAATTACAATCCTACCCTTAACAACTAAAAAGGAAATCAAGGGTCCATATCTGTTCACGCAGTTTACTCTTCGGAGGTTGTTCACGCTGGAACCCTACCCTATATATATATATATATACACGACACACATATATACTTATACATACTTTAAAAATAAACTTTTCATATATTCACCTTTAATCATAAGACTTTTTATAAAAACCCTTTTTAATCATATATGTAATCACCTTTCAAGAATCATATTAGTCGAAACCCAACTAATAATCCAAACACCACCAAATAACCATATGCGTACATACTCACGGCTCACACACACTCACATTTATTTCGATTTTTATGTTATTTTAAAACCATTTTTGTATTAAAAATCTAAGCCTTTGAGAAACTTTCCTTCATTATCATCATTAAGAATCTAGAACACGAACTATGAAAATAATTTTATACATTTCAAGAATATAAATGGGTTTTTATGATGGTATTTGTGATAAAAAGTTTGCACCTCCTTAAAACTCCATGGATTGACCTTCAAATCTTTGAAGAAACTTGGAAAAGGCTTAGAGGGCACTTGATTCTTTAAAGAAATCATCAAAATTTTTGAAATGGAAGTGGGTACGTATGTATACGGTTTTGGAGAAATGAAATGGAAGAATTGAAATGATTTTGGTGTTGGAAAATGATTAAAATGGATGAATTCTTTGAAGTGTAATGATTGCACGCATAATAGGTTTAACACTTGTCAACAGACCGCGGCGGAAATGTCGGGGAGTGGAGTAACAGAATCATTGTTTCAAAACACATGGTAATTGAAGTTTTGTTTTATTGAATTAATAATTGTTTGACATAGTCTTAGAGTGAAATAAACGAGTTTAAACACATTGTCTTTCTTGTTTTAAGTCACTAAGGCCCTCGTCCAATCCTATGTTTTGCATCAAGATCATCTAACAACAGCACCTGAAACAGATGTGAAAATAGGTACGTCAGCATAAAAATGCCTGTGAGATACATAGGTTTTGTTGATGAAGGATTTATGACTTGTAGTTAAAAGAAATGTTTAGCAAAAAGTAGTCATGAACCTTATAAAATGTTTTCGTTTATGAAATCATATGAAAATCGATATGAAAATCAAATGATATAAAGGAAAGGTGTATGGCTAAGTGAATAGCCAAGTAAAAATGAGTTTGTATAAAATATGTCGTTTGTAAAACAATGTCTTGTGAAAATATGTCATTTGTTTAAAATGTATCATGTCTTTGTTGAAATGGTTTAAATAACGCTACGATATGTAAAATCATAAAAGCACTTATATATAGGAAGTACCAGTGGCGTATCCACTATGCTTTTTGTCACACCCCAAAAATCCACAAGCGGAGTATCACCGCAGGAGGCGTGACTGACCAGGATCCAGCCACCAATCATATTCAACAATGTAATTAAATAAATAAAAAGTCCAACCACACAATATAATTGGTGTACCAAAACAAGTTAATCAAATTCAAGTTACCAGCGGAAGCATAAAGTTTAGAAACCAATGTATAAGTTTAAATGTTCATAAAGTTTAACATGGCACACAACGGTCCATGTCCCACAACGACTCCTGCTCCCCTGCAAGCTCCAGCTAAACCTCTAACGACCTGCAAGGCATGTAACAACGAGTCAACAACAAAGTTGAGCGAGTTCACAATTGGTTGTCCATTTTAAAGTTGTTCCAAAAACCATAAGTTCATTTGAAAATCAGTAGTTAATGAGTTCCTTGTTTCGCAAACCATAAGCAGTGGGGGCTACCCCATGTTATCCACTAGACCCGTTACCATATCGACCACTGACTGAAGTAAGTAGGTGCCCTAACGTCAATGTCTATCATCATTGACTAGTGCCCAGATCCATTAGATCACGCCCGTCCTCTGCGACACGGTGTGAGGCTTGTCAAACCTAAATAGCGCTATCTAACTAATGACCCACTCGCCATTGGCCCGATGATTAAGTCGATATAAAAATGAGGGACTTCATGATAGAGTTTTTGGTCTAGTATCAATGTTATCACCCTTCAATAAAGAGGATGTGGTCCGTGTCCCCAAACTAGGAGATCACGCATGTTCCGATTAAATCCTTAGTACATGTTATCACCCTTCAATCAAGAGGATGTGGTACGCGTTCCAAACCAGGAGATCACGCAGGTTCTGATTAAATCCTTTACCCATTCCCAACCACCGGGAATCCCATGCCTTGTAGAAAGTGTGAACTCACCTTGGTTTGCTCGGTTTGTTAAGTTACTTGTTCACAGTTAATCAGTCAAAGCCTATAGTATGCATACATACGTAATCAGTTTGCATTCACAAGGTTCACGTTTAAATACAATCACAGTGGGTATTCAATCAGTGATCCCCAGGTAGCACATTGCAGTTACACAACTTGTTCAATTTCACAGTTCACATGTATGTTTAGTAACAGTGCTTAACAGTCAAGTATGCTAATAAAAACCGAATCATGTTTTCCTCATGCATATCTTCAACAGACAAAAGTCTGCATATAGTCATACATCATTACACTTGTACCAAACTACATTCTGTTTGTGCGGTTCTGACCTACAGTGAAACCCCTAGGCGACGAAACCCCAAGGTGACGGAACTCCAAGGTGACGAAACCTCTCATGTTTCGTCGGCGTGGAGGTGCGACGAAACCTCTCAGGTTTCGTCGGCTTGTGAGTATGACGAAACTCTACTATGTTTCATTGACTAGAGTGTTTCGTCGGGGTGCGACTTCCGTCGTCAATACAACAGTTAAGCATACACACACTGAAAACCCTAATCATCAACAATCGTTTCACCACTATCATCAATCATATAGTTATCGTCCAAATACAATAAACATTAATGCTACTTATCATCATTCCAAATACATCACAACACCTAACATCTAGCATGAACCCTAAATCATAAAGTAACCATATATGATCTAGATTGCAACATGATTGTATTCGATGATCAGATCCATTCAACACGAGTACAATAACAAACAGAAGCATGGGCTCAAATTAGCAAACATGAATGAATACAGTTCCATGAGTTATCATCCTGCAGTTTCTAAACAAATTGATTTGCACTAGAACATCAAAACCCTAATTACATGATTTCCAATTCAAGCATTAACCATAGCCAAATCGTTTAGCAAACAAACTCTCTTATTATGATAGATATCTACGCACACACTAACAAGTAGATCGAATCGGTTATCGTGACTAACCGGTTGTGAGATGAAACACAAGAACTTCTAGAGAGAGGATGGTTGTCGTCGGGTGCCAAAGAGAGAAAGAGTCTAGGGTTTCGTGAATTGTGGTGTGTGCAATATATATATATATCATAACTGCTGATTTAATTTGGGCTATACCTTGGCCGAAAGTGCATATCCACGAAACATCAAAGGGAGGCGACGAAACTCTAGGTTTCATCGTGATGGACATGATGAAACTCCAAGGTTTCGTCAGTGTAGTGTGGTGAAATCCTAACTTGTTTCGTCACGATGGTTTTTAACTTTTTAAATATTTAACAAGTTTCTATTACTTAAACACATAAACACATTAATCGTATACTAATTAATAACACAATATCTCAACATAAAACAGACGTGCACAATTACAAGGCAAACAAGTTATTCAAACACACTTGTGAAACAAATAACGTGTCGAGGAAAGACCTTGAAAACTCGGGTTGTCACATCATTCCCAACTTGAAAGAAATTTCGTCTCGAAATTTAGCACGTGGTTACTAAGGAAGCTAGTTAGGTTGCGTGGTTTCCTGGTTTTCCTGGGGTGTCACATCATCCCCCCGTTGGTTTGGAATTTCGTCCCAAAATTCCGCAGTAGCTTCAGCCTCAGTGGTGGTTGCACTTTTCTCGAATAACTAGGGATACTTGTGTTTCATTCGGTCTTCTCGTTCCCAGGTAAACTCTGGGCCACGACGGGAGTTCCAACGAACTCGAACAAGAGGTATTCTGGTACGCTTGAGAACCTTAACATCTCGGTCAGTAATCTCTACTGGTTCCTCGATGAATCGCAGCTGATCGTCGATAGTGAGCTCCTTGAGAGGAACTACGAGGGTCTCATCTGACAGACACTTCTTCATATTTGACACGTGGAATATGTTGTGAACTCCACTGAGTTCTTCGGGTAGGTTTAGTCTATAGGCCACTTTTCCAATTTTCTCTGTGATTTCAAAGGGTCCGACGTATCGCGGGTTGAGTTTGCCTCGTTTACCAAAAAGAACTACACCTTTCCAAGGTGAGACTTTAAGTAGTACTCGATCCCCAACCTGGAACTCGAGTGGTTTCCTTCGCTTATCAGCGTAGCTTTTCTGATGATCACGAGCTGCCGCCATTCGTTGTCGTATCTGAGCTATCTTCTCTGTTATGTCTACCACAAGTTCTGGGCCAGTGATTTGGCTGTCGCCAACCTCTGCCCAACAAAGAGGTGATCGGCATTTCCGCCCGTACAATGCCTCGAACGGGGCAGCCTGGATGCTGGTGTGGTAACTGTTGTTATATGAGAACTCCACTAACGGGGGCTGTTTTTCCCAGCCGCTACCAAAGTCGATCACACATGCTCGAAGCATGTCTTCAAGGGTTTGAATGGTGCGTTCAGACTGCCCATCCGTCTGAGGATGATACGACGTGCTCATGTCTAAATAGAGCCAAAGGATTTGTGCATTGCTTGCCACAACTCAGAGGTAAAACGTGCGTCACGATCAGATATGATGGAGGTTGGCACCCCGTGCCTTGAAACTACTTCCTTCAGGTATACGTCTGCTAAAGTAGAAAACTTATCCGTTTCCTTGATAGCCAGAAAATGTGCAGACTTGGTCAGTCGATCCACTATCACCAAAATGGTATCGTTTCCCCATTGAGATCTCGGTAAGCCAGTAACAAAGTCCATGGAAATTTGCTCCCATTTCCATGTCGGGATCTCTGGTTGTTGAAGTAGACCTGATGGCTTCTGGTATTCAACTTTGACCCTAGCACATGTCAAACATTTACTAACATAGGTCGCTATGTTAGCCTTCATATGGGGCCACCAGTACGTAGTCTTGAGATCTTGGTACATCTTATCCGAACCAGGATGTACCGAGTAATGAGACTTGTGTGCTTCATCCATCACAAGCTCGCGTAGATTACCATAAAATGGAACCCAGATGCTCCCTGTTACGTAGTAAGCGTCATTTTCCTTTTGTTCTAACCGTTTCTTCGATCCTCGCAGGGACTCAGCCCTGATGTTCTCTGCTTTCAATTCTTCAACCTAGGAATCACGAATTTGAGCGGGAAGACTAGAGTAGATTGTGACAACCCTCAAATTCCATGTATTCCGTACAATTTATTAAAAATAATTAAAGTGTTTGACGACTGTGTGGAATTACTTAACTGCTCTCTGATTACTGAACTATACTTACATGAGCATGTTAACATACTGGTAGTATACAGAAAAGTCACTAAATGGTCCGGTATATTTTCCTATGTGTTAGGAATTTATTTCGTTACAAAAATATATAAATAAGACACTTTACGGTACAATTAAACACTTTAATGGAACAGTATCCGACCGAACAACCGGACATTACCCGAGACACTAAATTTTTGGCAGACACTTTGTTTTATTACTTTTGGCTAGTCGTGGTCCCCGTCTATTATAACACCCGTTATAAATCATCAAACTAACATACATGAATATATTACTAGGAATATAACTCATGTTTACATTTTAGTCACATTTTTACATTAAGCCCCCCCCCCCCCCCCAACGATTTTAGTCCCAAGTTGGACCCACAAATATTCACCAACATATCTTCCTTGATTTGTTATATATCTTATTTGGATTGTTGCTTGCAAGTGTTGCCAAGATATATGAGGATATCTTATAAGTAAGGCATTTAGATCACAACCATCATTCACAATCTTTCTCCTTCTCTCCTTTACATAAAGCTACGGCCAAACCCCCCTAAATATCCCCACCAAAATCTTCATCATGTCTTCCAAGATTTACTTGTATATTTTATTAGATCTTTGCTTATTGGTATTGCCATAATATTTGAAAGGATTATAAGAATGATGAGCATATCTACAACAAATCATTCCATAGATCATTCCATCTTTCACTCTCTCTCCCTCTTGTCTCGGCTGCCCAAACCGAAACCACCATCACCACCTCTAAACATCATCATCTCCTTCACTTTATACATTCCATTCAAGCTTAGAAGGATCAATGGAGGTTACAACTTGAAAGGGTTTCAAAGGAGCATTGTTCTAGTATTTTCATCATCTTTTCTCATCTTTTTCACACAAGATTTTGCCCTAGCTAGAGGCTAGTAGTAAGTTTCCTTATTCTTGATCTCATCTTGTTGGAAAATTATGTCTTGTAGTATGAAGTATTGTTGTTTAAATCACTAAATTACAAGAATATTAGAAAAATATGAAACATAAGTTATGAGCATAAAATCTACATAAAAGTTTACTTGTGTATGATTTATGAAGTGGAATCTTGTCGGTATAAGGATTGGTTAACACATACTTGATGTTTAGAAGTTTTTTTCTTGTTAAACCCGTTAATCGGACACTTGTAACACGATTTAATAACATCTAAATCACGAAACAACATGCTGAGTCACTGTTTCAGCCGCCTTCAACAGGCTGTAAACGGACTTTAAAAACTCGAAAAACGGAATTTCAAAAGCCTAAATCGTGTCATTCTGAAAAACGAAGAAAATGGCGCTGGAATCATATTTTTCTGATGTCGGTTACTATTTTAAAAATCTGTTTTCGTGACAGCAGCTAAGGCTGATTTTTACTGCAGTAAATTGGGCTGTGCGTTTTCGATCACAACTTAAAACCTGAACCAAACCAGCCCCTGAAACTTTTGTCAAAGGTGGTCACGGATGTATTTGTGACCCTCGAACTGGAAATTTGATAAACGGACTTACGAGGAATTTTTGACGAATTTTTCCATAAACTGTGATCAGAATGTAACAAATCTGATCACAGTTCGGTAAACGATTTTCTACAAAATATTGGTAATGAAACGGACCCCAATATTTTTACCCAATAAAAATTGGAATGTTTATGACATCCTGTAAAAATTTGAGAATTTTTGGAAAAGGTTAACTATTTTATTAAAATGCTCGAAAACAGTCCAGTTCTGATTAATAAAGCTGAAACGACATTAGTAGTGATTTGCGTGTCTAAATGTCGAGTATGCTATCGGTGAATGATCAAACATGTTATATGTGTTACGTGCATTATCGTATGTTTGATTTTGAGTGGGGAATGGATGGGAAGTATATATGGGCATAAACCGTTAAAGTGATGCATGTTATGTGATAGATACGTGTAGGAACTTTGTGTTCTATTTGAAGTCACTAATAAACTAAGTGGTAATCGTACTAGAACGTGATTGACCGACCTTGACTGTTAGCTACTTTTGAGAGTCAAACCGAGCAACCGAGGTGAGTTCACACTTCTAAGGCATGGGATTCCCGGTGGGTTGGGAATGGGTTTGAATGACTAATTATGCTACCAACACTACTAGATTACTTACTCCTGTCCTCGGTAGAAGGGCACGTGTGTAAAACCTACGCACCCTTTTTAGCTCCTGTCCTCGGGTTGAAGGGCACGTGCGTAAAACCTACGCACACTAGCTACATTACTGTCCTCGGGTCGAAGGGCACGTACGTAAAACCTACATACACTCATACTTACTCCTGTCCTCGGGTCGAAGGGCGCGTACGTAAAACTTACGTACACTTATACTGGCTACGGTCCTTGGATCAAGAAGGGCACGTACAAATACGACTAGTCTAGTAACATATAACATGGGAAACCCCCACTAAATATTATGAAAAGGATTATAAAACGAACTTATGTTTTCCTGAAACAAACGTATTAACTAAACAACCAACTGTGAATTCACTCAACTTTGTTGTTGACTCGTGGTTACATGCCTTACAGGTCGCTAAACGCTTAGAGCTTGCACGAGGAAGGAGTCGTTGTGGTGTACGGACTGTTATGTTCCGTGCTTAATATTTAAACCTTATAAACTTATTAAACCTACGTAATGGACTTTTAAACTTATGAACTATGGAACTTATGATTTGGTGTCACATTTTATGCTTCCGCTGTTTAAAATGAACTTGGTTAACTTTCTTTAGGACACCAATCGTATTGTGTTGGTTTGATTCACCTAACTATGATGTTCAATATGATTGGTGGCCCGATCCTGGTCATGTCACGCCTCCAAGCAGTGATACCCCGCATGGTGGATTTTGGGGGTGTGACAGATTGGTATCAGAGCCATTGGTTATAGTGAACTTGGTTTTAAAAAGGGGAAAACTTTTGAGTAAAACCAGACTATAACATGAACAGTGCTCAACGATCCACAACGATGCTTCGCTCCACGTGCAAGACTCAACACTTTAGGTGGTATGATTTAAGTTTATATTGCCTACTTACTAGATTACTTTTACATGGTGTGCTGTATATGGTATGTTTATTTAGGGTAATAACATGTTGTCTACTAGCCCTACTGCGTTCTTTATGACACCCAACTGTTTACTTGAAACTGACGCGTAGTGATCAAATTCTTTCCTGATTTCTTGTCACCCCGCTACAACGACTGCTTATGCATTCTATCTACTCGCGCGTTTACCTCGACACGACGTCACCATATGACCCTCCGTACAGCCGGTTCGTACGTCAACATCCGCGAAGACCAGACCTGGCTTGCACGAACTCGGGCTTGGGAGAACAACACCCACGCATCCCGGTTGACGAACTCTATTACCTTCACCTGTCATAGTCGCCAGAAGCGAAGCAGTTACAGTTACACGCGTTTGTCATTATGCAACACGAAACCTTACTCTGTTTTGGACAAGTGATACACTCGCGCGACCGCGATGCAATGAACTTCCCTTTTGTGCCTTGCCGCCCCGCACCACTACTGGAGATTACCTCTAGACAATAGATTAGCTGGTCAAATCCTTCGGTTATTGTTGGATCCCTGTTTTCACTCGATTCTTCGCATGAACCTCATTAATTCCCTATCGCTTCGATTGACAACCGATTTAATGAAACACTAACAACCATACCACGATTTTCACCAATCACAAGACTACCATATTACCCTGTTGGATGGTTTATTCTTATTCTACTTAATTAGTTCTCTCGTATACCCCACTTAACGAATGGATGCCTTTAATGATGGGATTGTCTCCAGGACATTCGAGGACGGAGTTATGGATCACACAACCTACAGGCGAACACGATGATCTATACGTCTACCTTACCCCTCCTACACTACAAGAGTCATATTTTAAATTCCATGATAGCCTTCTTTAATAGGCAGAATCCTTGCGCTAGCTTTTGCACTGACACATGATGGTTGATTAATGATATGTCCAATTTCTACCATTGGCTTAGACCAAACCATCACTCTCTCACCACGGTGACATTACGTTCTCGCTTCTCCATGCTGAGGCACCGAAACGAACACCCTCTGGTTTAGAAAAGTTGGAAGGCTCGACTCCCGATCATTGGTGACCCCCCCTCGAAACCTTGAGGATGGTGATGCATTGTTGATACGATCATAATCTCTTGAACACGTTTTCAAGTCTTTTCTTTGGAACCTTATGACTACGCAGACGTATTTTGGATTCATTCGCACGACCTAAGGAAACTCCTCTAAATTTGGTTGCTTACCAACTCGATAAACTACAAACTCATCTAAGTTCATCAATAAGGTGAATTATCCCCCTTCACATGAGGGGAGCCCAACAACTTCGATGGAAATTTCAGTGAACCTTAACACTACAAACCTGTACGACGGTCATCCTCCTTCGGCTAGTTCTGGTTGTGCCAACCATATCGATGTAACACTCCTATCGGTGAACGACGTTGTTATTGGGATGGATTGGCTATCCCATCATCAAGCGAAGATTGTTTGCAAGGAGAAAATCGTCCGCATTCCTCGTTCTGGTAAAGAACCCCTCGTGATTCATGGCGACAAGAGTGGTGCTTTTGTAGGCATTATCTCTTTCCTTAAGGCCCAGAAGTGTTTGCGGAAGGGCCACACTGCTATCCTAGCCCTCGTTTCTGATACATCTTCGGAAGAAAGGAAGATAGAAGATATACCTATTGTACGTAATTTTCCTGAGGTATTCCCTGAGGAATTACCTGGTCTTCCGCCTCATCGACAAGTCGAGTTTCAAATCGAGCTAGCTCTTGGAGCAGCACCAATAGCTCGAGCACTGTATCGCTTAGCTCCAACCGAACTGGAAGAACTGTCCAAACAATTACAAGAACTCTTGGAAAAGGGTTTTATTCGTCCTAGCTCTTCGCCCTGGGGAGCTCCAGTACTATTCGTAAAGAAGAAAGACGGTACCTTCAGAATGTGCAACGACTACCGCGAACTCAATAAGGTGACCATAAAGAATCATTATCCTCTCCCGCGCATTGATGACTTATTCGACCAGCTGCAAGGGTCGAGCTACTACTCCAAGATTGATCTGAGATCGGGTTACCATCAACTGAGAGTCCGAGATGAGGACGTCTCTAAAATAGCATTCAGAACTCGTTACGGCCATTACGAGTTTCTGGTTATGCCATTCGGGCTGACAAATGCACCAGCGGTCTTCATAGATCTCATGAACCGAGTATGCAAACCTTACCTGGATAAGTTCGTTATTGTGTTCATCGACGATATCCTGATCTATTCTAAGAGTCAGGAGGAACATGAGCAGCATCTGCGACTTATGCTTGAACTTCTTCGAAAGGAGCAGTTGTATGCCAAATTTTCGAAATGTGACTTCTGGCTTCGCGAAGTCCACTTTCTAGGCCATGTGGTAAACAAGGATGGGATTCATGTTGATCCATCCAAGTTTGACTCAATCAAGAACTGGCCTGCACCCCGCACACCAAAAGAAATCCGCCAATTCTTGGGTTTGGCAGGATATTACAGAAGGTTTATCAAAGTCTTCTCCAAGATTGCGCAACCTCTCACTTCACTGACTCAGAAGGGTGTCATCTATCGTTGGGGTGATGCACAAGAGTCCGCATTTCAACATCTAAAGGATAGACTTTGTAGCGCGCCTATCCTCTCATTGCCCGAAGGCACCGATGATTTCGTGGTTTACTGCGATGCTTCCATCCAAGGACTTGGTTGCGTGTTGATGCAACGTGACAAGGTCATTGCCTACGCATCACGCCAACTCAAGGTTCATGAAAGAAATTACACTACTCACGATCTGGAACTGGGAGCAGTTGTTTTCGCACTTAAGATATGGAGACATTACCTGTACGGTACCAAGTGCACCATTTACACCGATCACAGGAGTCTCGAGCATATCTTTAAGCAAAAGGAGTTAAACATGTGTCAACGCCGATGGGTTGAGCTCTTGTATGATTATGAATGCGCTATCAAGTACCATCCAGGTAAGGCCAATATTGTGGTCGACGCCCTCAGTCGAAAGGACACTATACCTAAGCGTGTACGTGCGTTACAGCTTACCATCCAATCCAATCTTCCTGCTCAGATTCGAGATGCTCAGGTTGAAGCATTGAAAGCAGAGAACATCAGGGCTAAATCCCTGCGAGGATCGAGGCAGCGGCTAGAACAAAAGGAAGACGGCGCTTACTATGTAACAGGACGCATCTGGGTTCCACTCTATGGCAACTTACGCGAGCTTGTGATGGATGAAGCACATAAGTCTCGTTATTCAGTACATCCTGGTTCGGATAAGATGTACCATGACTTAAAGACCACATACTGGTGGCCTGGCATGAGAGCCCACATAGCAACCTACGTCGGCAAGTGCTTGACTTGTGCGAGAGTCAAGTCTGAATATCAGAAACCATCAGGCCTACTTCAACAACCAGAGATCCCGAAATGGAAATGGGAGCAAATTTCCATGGATTTCGTTACCGGCCTGCCTAGATCTCAACGCGGAAACGATACCATTTGGGTGATTGTAGATCGACTGACCAAGTCTGCACATTTTCTGGCTATCAAAGAAACAGATAAGTTTTCTACTCTTGCAGACATTTACCTAAAGGAAGTGGTATCAAGGCACGGAGTGCCAACCTCTATTATATCTGATCGTGATGCACGTTTTACTTCTGAACTGTGGCAAACAATGCACAAGTCCTTTGGCTCACGTTTAGATATGAGCACCGCTTATCACCCGCAGACGGATGGGCAGTCTGAACGCACCATCCAAACCCTCGAAGACATGCTTAGGGCATGCGTAATCGACTTCGGCAATGGCTAGGAAAAAAAAAAACTCCTCCCGTTATTGGAGTTTTCATATAACAACAGTTACCACACCAGCATCCAAGCCGCTCCGTTTGAGGCATTGTACGGACGCAAATGCCGATCACCTCTCTGTTGGGCAGAAGTTGGTGACAGCCAAATCACTGGCCCAGAACTTGTGGTAGATACCACCGAGAGAATTGCTCAAATACGACAATGAATGGCGGCAGCTCGTGACCGTCAGAAAAGCTATGCTGATAAGGGAAGAAAACCACTCAAGCTCCAGGTTGGGGATCGAGTGCTACTCAAAGTCTCACCTTGGAAAGGTGTAGTCCGCTTTGGCAAACGAGGCAAACTCAATCCGCGTTATGTCGGACCATTCGAAGTCATTGAGAAAATTGGCAAAGTCGCCTACAGATTGAATCTACCTGAAGAACTCAGCGGAGTTCACAATGTTTTCCATGTGTCGAATCTGAAGAAGTGTCTGTCAGATGAGACCCTCATAGTTCCTCTGAAGGAACTCACTATCGACGACCAGCTGTGATTCGTCGAGGAACCAGTAGAGATTACGGATCAAGATGTTAAGATCCTCAAGCATACCAGGATACCTCTGGTTCGAGTTCGTTGGAATGCTCGTCGTGGCCCGGAGTATACCTGGGAACGACAAGACCAAATGAAACTCAAGTATCCCCAACTGTTTAAGAAAAACGCAACCACTACTGAGGCTGAAGCTACTGCAGAATTTCGGGACGAAATTCCAAATCAACGGGGGGATGATGTGACACCCCAGGAAAACCAGGAAAACAACGCAACTTAACTAGCTTCCTCAGTAACCAGGTGCTAAATTTCGGGACGAAATTCTCTTAACAGGGGGAGAATGTGACAACCCTCAAATTCCATGTATTCCGTACAATTTATTAATAATAATTAAAGTGTTTGACGACTGTGTGGAATTACTTAACTGCTCTCTGATTACTGAACTATACTTACATGAGCATGTTAACATACTGGTAGTATACAGAAAAGTCACTAAATGGTCCGGTATATTTTCCTATGTGTTAGGAATTTATTTCGTTACAAAAATATATAAATAAGACACTTTACGGTACAATTAAACACTTTAATGGAACAGTATCCGACCGAACAACCGGACATTACCCGAGACACTAAATTTTTGGCAGACACTTTGTTTTATTAGTTTTGGCTAGTCGTGGTCCCCGTCTATTATAACACCCGTTATAAATCATCAAACTAACATACATGAATATATTACTAGGAATATAACTCATGTTTACATTTTAGTCACATTTTTACATTAAGCCCCCCCCCCCCCCCCCAACGATTTTAGTCCCAAGTTGGACCCACAAATATTCACCAACATATCTTCCTTGATTTGTTATATATCTTATTTGGATTGTTGCTTGCAAGTGTTGCCAAGATATATGAGGATATCTTATAAGTAAGGCATTTAGATCACAACCATCATTCACAATCTTTCTCCTTCTCTCCTTTACATAAAGCTACGGCCAAACCCCCCTAAATATCCCCACCAAAATCTTCATCATGTCTTCCAAGATTTACTTGTATATTTTATTAGATCTTTGCTTATTGGTATTGCCATAATATTTGAAAGGATTATAAGAATGATGAGCATATCTACAACAAATCATTCCATAGATCATTCCATCTTTCACTCTCTCTCCCTCTTGTCTCGGCTGCCCAAACCGAAACCACCATCACCACCTCTAAACATCATCATCTCCTTCACTTTATACATTCCATTCAAGCTTAGAAGGATCAATGGAGGTTACAACTTGAAAGGGTTTCAAAGGAGCATTGTTCTAGTATTTTCATCATCTTTTCTCATCTTTTTCACACAAGATTCTTCCCTAGCTAGAAGCTAGTAGTAAGTTTCCTTATTCTTGATCTCATCTTGTTCGAAAATTATGTCTTGTAGTATGAAGTATTGTTGTTTAAATCACTAAATTACAAGAATATTAGAAAAATATGAAACATAAGTTATGAGCATAAAATCTACATAAAAGTTTACTTGTGTATGATTTATGAAGTGGAATCTTGTCGGTATAAGGATTGGTTAACACATACTTGATGTTTAGAAGTTGTTTTCTTGTTAAACCCGTTAATCGGACACTTGTAACACGATTTAATAACATCTAAATCACGAAACAGCATGCTGAGTCACTGTTTCAGCCGCCTTCAACAGGCTGTAAATGGACTTTAAAAACTCGAAAAACGGAATTTCAAAAGCCTAAATCGTGTCATTTTAAAAAACGAAGAAAATGGCACTGGAATCATATTTTTCTGATGTCGGTTACTATTTTAAAAATCTGTTTTCGTGACAGCAGCTAAGGCTGATTTTTACTGCAGTAAATTGGGCTGTGCGTTTTCGATCACAACTTAAAACCTGAACCAAACCAGCCCCTGAAACTTTTGTCAAAGGTGGTCACGGATGTATTTGTGACCCTTGAACTGGAAATTCGATAAACGGACTTACGAGGAATTTTTGACGAATTTTTCCATAAACTGTGATCAGAATGTAACAAATCTGATCACAGTTCGGTAAACGATTTTCTACAAAATATTGGTAATGAAACGGACCCCGATATTTTTACCCAATAAAAATTGGAATGTTTATGACATCCTGTAAAAATTTGAGAATTTTTGGAAAAGGTTAACTATTTTATTAAAATGCTCGAAAACAGTCCAGTTCTGATTAATAAAGCTGAAACGACATTAGTAGTGATTTGCGTGTCTAAATGTCGAGTATGCTATCGGTGAATGATCAAACATGTTATATGTGTTACGTGCATTATCGTATGTTTGATTTTGAGTGGGGAATGGATGGGAAGTATATATGGGCATAAACCGTTAAAGTGATGCATGTTATGTGATAGATACGTGTAGGAACTTTGTGTTCTATTTGAAGTCACTAATAAACTAAGTGGTAATCGTACTAGAACGTGATTGACCGACCTTGACTGTTAGCTACTTTTGAGAGTCAAACCGAGCAACCGAGGTGAGTTCACACTTCTAAGGCATGGGATTCCCGGTGGGTTGGGAATGGGTTTGAATGACTAATTATGCTACCAACACTACTAGATTACTTACTCCTGTCCTCGGTAGAAGGGCACGTGCGTAAAACCTACGCACCCTTTTTAGCTCCTGTCCTCGGGTTGAAGGGCACGTGCGTAAAACCTACGCACACTAGCTACATTACTGTCCTCGGGTCGAAGGGCACGTACGTAAAACCTACGTACACTCATACTTACTCCTGTCCTCGGGTCAAAGGGCGCGTACGTAAAACCTACGTACACTTATACTGGCTACGGTCCTTGGATCAAGAAGGGCACGTACAAATACGACTAGTCTAGTAGCATATAACATGGGAAACCCCCACTAAATATTATGAAAAGGATTATAAAACGAACTTATGTTTTCCTGAAACAAACGTATTAACTAAACAACCAACTGTGAATTCACTCAACTTTGTTGTTGACTCGTGGTTACATGCCTTACAGGTCGCTAAACGCTTGGAGCTTGCACGAGGAAGGAGTCGTTGTGGTGTACGGACTGTTATGTTCCGTGCTTAATATTTAAACCTTATAAACTTATTAAACCTACGTAATGGACTTTTAAACTTATGAACTATGGAACTTATGATTTGGTGTCACGTTTTATGCTTCCGCTGTTTAAAATGAACTTGGTTAACTTTCTTTAGGACACCAATCGTATTGTGTTGGTTTGATTCACCTAACTATGATGTTCAATATGATTGGTGGCCCGATCCTGGTCATGTCACGCCTCCAAGCGGTGATACCCCGCATGGTGGATTTTGGGGGTGTGACAGATGGTAAGCTGTAACGCACGTACACTCTTAGGTTTAGTCTCCTTTCGGCTGAGGGTGTCAGCCACAACATTGGCTTTGCCCGGATGGTACCATTATCGCGCATTCGTAATCATTCAGGAGTTCGACCCACCGACGCTGTCGCATGTTCAACTCCTTCTGTTTGAGGATATGCTGGAGACTCCTATGATCGGTGTAAATGGTGCACTTGGTACCGTACAGGTAATGCCTCCATATCTTGAGTGCGAAAACAACAGCTCCCAGTTCCAGATCGTGTGTAGTGTAGTTCCTTTCGTGGACCTTAAGTTGGCGTGATGCATAAGCAATGACTTTCTCACGTTGCATCAACACACAACCAAGTCCTTGGATTGACGCGTCACAATAAACCACGAAATCGTATGTGCCTTCAGGTAACGAGAGAATATGTGCGCTACAAAGTCTCTCCTTTAAGTGCTGAAATGCGGATTCCTGTGCATCACCCCAATGATAGGTGACACCCTTCTGAGTTAGTGAAGTGAGAGGTTGCGCAATCTTTGAGAAATCCTTGATAAACCTCCTGTAGTAACCCGCCAAGCCCAAGAATTGGCGGATTTCAGTTGGTGTACCGGGTGCAGGCTAGTTCTTGATCAAGTCAACCTTGGATGGATCCACATGAATCCCATCCCCGTTTACCACGTGGCCTAGGAAATGAACTTCACGAAGCCAAAAGTCGCATTTCGAAAACTTAGCATAAAGCTGCTCTGCTCGAAGAAGTTCCAAAATAAGTCGTAGGTGATGCTCGTTTTCCTCCTGACTCTTAGAATAGATCAGGATGTAATCGATGAAAACAATAACGAACTTATCCAGGTAAGGTTTGGACACTCGGTTCATGAGATCCATGAAGACCGCAGGTGCATTTGTCAACCCGAAAGGCATGACTAGAAACTCGTAGTGTCCATAACGAGTTCTGAATGCTGTTTTGGAGATGTCCTCTTCTCGGACTCTCAGCTGATGATAGCCTGATCTCAGATCAATCTTTGAGTAGTAGTTCGACCCTTGCAGCTGGTCGAATAAGTCATCGATGCACGGGAGAGGATAACGATTCTTCATGGTCACCTTGTTGAGTTCACGATAGTCAATACACATTCGGAAGGTACCGTCTTTCTTCTTCACAAACAAGACTGGAGCTCCCTAGGGCGAAGAGCTAGGACGAATGAAACCCTTGTCCAAGAGTTCTTGTAGTTGTGCGGACAGTTCCTCTAGCTCTGATAGGGCTAAAGGATAAGGCGCACGAGCTATTGGTGCTGCTCCAGGAGCTAGCTTGATTTGAAACTTAACTTGACGATGAGGCGAAAGACCAGGTAATTCCTCAGGAAATACCTCAGGAAAGTCGCGAACAATCGGAATGTCTTCTATCTTCTTCTCTTTCGTTGAGGTGTCAGTAACAAGGGCTAGAATAGCTGTGTGGCCCTTTCGTAAACACTTCTGGGCCTTAAGGAAGGATATGATGCCTACTACAGCACCACTCTTGTCACCACGAATCACGAGAGGTTCTTCACCAGAACGAGGAATACGGATGATTTTCTCCTTGCAAAGAATCTCCTCTTGATGTTGAGATAACCAATCCATCCCAATGACGACGTCAAAACTACCAAGAACGATGGGAATAAGATCGATAGAGAAGGTCTGACCAGCTAAAATGAGATTACAACCCTTAACTACGTGTGTGGCTTCCAGAATTTTACCGTTTGCTAGCTCTACAATGTGCTTGGTGTTCAAAAGTGTTGGGGTACGCTTAAGCATCTGACTAACTTTTAAGGACATGTAACTAGTATCGGCACCCGAATCAAATAAAACTAAAACAAAGAAGTCATCCAATAGGAACTTACCCATCACAACGTTGGGATCATTCCTCGCATCACCCTGACCAATCACGAAAGCACGTCCCCTGGCACCATTGCCATCATTGTTACCCCCATTGTTTCCATTTCCCTGGTTGTTGTTGTTGTTGTTCTGATTCTGGTTCAGCTGGGGACAGTCTCTCTTGAAATGGCCTTCAGCACCACACTGAAAAATCCCTTGTTGTTGCCCCTCTGTTGCTGCTGGTTCTATGGAGTCTGCTGCTGTTGCGGTCGTCACTGATTCGTGGGCTAGAGGCTCCTGCAATCCTTGGCCGCATGGCCATGTTTGTTGCATCTCTGACAGTTTCCCTTAGTGCATGGTCCACTGTGGTGAAAACCACAACGATTGCATCTGGGGTGATTCCCCTTGTATCTACTCTGACCTTGAATCGGATTACCGGAGGATTGCTGACCAGGGCTCTTGTAGTCGTCAGTTCTTCGCTGCTGGGACTGAGACTGAACAGAAGTCGACCTTGCTTGAATTTCCATCCCACTTGCGCTTGTTGTCGCTAGGAGCATCAGAAGTGGTAGTAGCAGTAATACGCTTAGGCAGCTTATTCTGCTCAACTGCCTGATCAGTGAGGCGATGTGCTAGTCGAATGACTTGCTGGATGGTACCAAGGTTAGCCGCAGTCACATGGCTCTGAATCTCTGGCACTAACCCCTTGAGGTACAGCTCGATACGTTTGATAGGAGGATCTACCATGGTAGGGCACAATATAGCCAATTCGTTCGATCTTTTCGTATACGCTTCGATTTCAGACCCCGTCATCTTCAGATTGTAAAACTCCACCTCTAGCTTGGGAATGTTGTCACGATGACAGTACTCCTCCTTGATCAGATCTTTGAGGTCATTCCATGGGGTGGCATTAGCAGCTGCCAACCCAAGCATTTGAACCTATGCGTTCCACCAAGTTAACGCAGCACCTTCGAGTGTTCCAGTAGCAAATTTCACCCTACGAGCCTCAGGGCATTCACACATCTCAAAAACGGATTCGATCTTCTTGAACCAGTGGAGAAGACCTATAGCTCCTTCTGTGCCGTTGAAGGTACTGGGTCGGCAATCCATGAAAATTTTGAACGTACACACGGGAAGTTGAGAATGCTGACCTGTCGCACGAGAAAGAAAAGACAAGGTTAAGCACAAGAGTTGGTTCGCGAGAGTAGGATCTAAACATCCTATGATAGGTCGGAATGGCAGGTTATACCTCCTGCAGGGGCTGCTGCGAGTACCTCACCAACTCGTTCATTGATTACAGCCGTTAACTGGGCTTGAGTCAAGTTCAAACGTCCACTCATGATCTTCATATCAAAGGAAACACAAGTGAGAGAAGTGTCGCGAAAATGCACAAGTATGGGATGACAGAAGAGAGCCAGCACATAGGGTTTCAAACAACGGTTGTTACATTAACTAAGCATACCATGAACAATGCACTATGTAAACTAATAAGTAGGCAATACAAACCATATCACCTATAATGTCGAGCCTTGCATGTGGAGCGAAGCGTCGTTGTGGATCGTTGAGCACTGTACAGATTATAGTCTGGTTTTGTCAAAAAGCTTTTCCTTTTTAAAACCAAGTTCACTATAACCAATGGCTCTGATACCAATCTGTCACACCTCCAAAATCCACAAGCGGAGTATCACCGCAGGAGGCGTGACTGACCAGGATCCAACCACCAATCATATTGAACAATGTAATTAAATAAATAAAAAGTCCAACCACACAATATAATTGGTGTACCAAAACAAGTTAATAAAATTTAAGTTACAAGCGAAAGCATAAAGTTTAGAAACCAATGTATAAGTTTAAATGTGCATAAAGTTTAACATGGCACACAACGGTCCATGTCCCACAACGACTCCTGCTCCCCTGCAAGCTCCAGCTAAACCTCTAACGACCTGCAAGGCATGTAACAACGAGTCAACAACAAAGTTGAGCGAGTTCACAGTTGGTTGTCCATTTTAAAGTTGTTCCAAAAACCATAAGTTCATTTGAAAATCAGTAGTTAATCAGTTCCTTGTTTCCCAAACCATAAGCAGTGGGGGCTACCCCATGTTATCCACTAGACCCGTTACCATATCGACCACTGACTGAAGTAAGTTGGTGCCCTAACGTCAATGTCTATCATCATTGACTAGTGCCTAGATCCATTAGTTCACGCCCGTCCTCTGCGGCACGGTGTGAGGCTTGTCAAACCTAAATAGCGCTATCTAACTAATGACCCGCTCGCCATTGGCTCGGCGATTAAGTCGATATAAAAATGAGGGACTTCATGATAGAGTTTTTGGTCTAGTATCAATGTTATCACCCTTCAATAAAGAGGATGTGGTACGTGTCCCCAAACCAGGAGATCACGCATGTTCCAATTAAATCCTTAGTACATGTTATCACCCTTCATTAAAGAGGATGTGGTACGTGTTCCAAACCAGGAGATCACGCAGGTTCTGATTAAATCCTTTACCCATTCCCAACCACCGGGAATCCCATGCCTTGTAGAAAGTGTGTACTCACCTTGGTTTGCTCGGTTTGTTAAGTTACTAGTTCACAGTTAATCAGTCAAAGCCTACAGTATGCATACATACGTAATCTGTTTGCATTCACAAGGTTTACGTGTAAATACAAATCACAGTGGGTATTCAATCAGTGATCCCCAGGTAGCACATTGCAGTTACACACCTTGTTCAATTTCACAGTTCACATGTATGTTTAGTAACAGTACTTAACAGTCAAGTATGCTAATCAAAACTGAATCATGTTTTCCTCATGCATATCTTCAACAGACAAAAGTCAGCATATAGTCATACATCATTACACGTGTACTAAACTACATTCTGTTTGTGAGGTTCTGACCTACAGCGAAACCCCTAGGCGACGAAACCCCAAGGTGACGGAACTCCAAGGTGATGAAACCTCTCATGTTTCATCGGCGTGGAGGTGCGACGAAACCTCTCAGGTTTCGTCGGCTTGAGAGTATGACGAAACTCTACTATGTTTCATTGACCAGAGTGTTTCGTCGGGGTGCGACTTCCGTCGTCAATACAACAGTTAAGCATACACACACTGAAAACCCTAATCATCAACAATCGTTTCACCACTATCATCAATCATATAGTTATCATCCAAATACAGTAAACATTAATGCTACTTATCATCATTCCAAATACATCACAACACCTAACATCTAGCATGAACCCTAAATCATAAAGTAACCATATATGATCAAGATTGCAACATGAATGTATTCGATGATCAGATCCATTCAACATGAGTACAATAACAAACAGAAGCATGGGCTCAAATTAGCAAACATGAATGAATACAGTTCCATGAGTTATCATCCTGCAGTTTCTAAACAAATTGATTTGCACTAGAACATCAAAACCCTAATTACATGATTTCCAATTCAAGCATTAACCATAGCCAAATCGTTTAGCAAACAAACTCTCTTATTATGATAGATATCTACGCACACACTAACAAGTAGATCGAATCGGTTATCGTGACTAACCGGTTGTGAGATGAAACACAAGAACTTCTAGAGAGAGGATGGTTGCCGTCGGGTGCCAAAGAGAGAAAGAGAGTCTAGGGTTTCGTGAATTGTGGTGTGTGCAATATATATATATATATATATCATAACTGCTTATTTAATTTGGGCTATACCTTGGCCGAAAGCCCATATCCACGAAACATCAAAGGGAGGCGACGAAACTCTAGCTTTCGTCGTGATGGACATGACGAAACTCCAAGGTTTCGTCAGTGTAGTGTGGTGAAATTCTAACTTGTTTCGTCAACATGGTTTTTAACTTTTTAAATAGTTCACAAGTTTCTATTACTTAAACACATAAACACATTAATCGTATACTAATTAATAACACAATATCTCAACATAAAACAGACGTGCACAATTACAAGGCAAACAAGTTATGCAAACACACTTGTGAAACAAATAACGTGTCGAGGAAAGACCTTGAAAACTCGGGTTGTCACACTTTTATCATATTACACACGCCTCGTTATTTAAATCACTCATCAATAACCACCAAAATGTCTTGTTTAACTAATGCCAAATGTTCATGTATAACAATATTTAATGTCTAAATGTCATGTGTAAATCATGTCTTGTATATCAAATGTCAAGTAACAACAATGTCTTGTATGGTGAATAAAAAGTAATTACTCAAACCACATGTATATGTCAATGTATAATCAAATGTCATGTAAACCAAATGTCATGCACAAAACAATGTCTTTTGAATAAACAAATGTTTGAATCAAAGGTTATGTTTTGAAAAACCAATGCTTTTATTGATAAGAACATTTATTTAGTAATGTTTATCGCATACATTCAAGCCTTGCGACTGTCGGACAAACCCTTAACAAGTTAAAGGTCTATCAATTATGTATATCGGATTCTGTCATTCCCTACTTTCAAACAAACCTAGGAAGCCAGGAACGGGAGTTATCAATTCCTATGGTATCACTACATACTACCGAGCGGCGTGATCAATGTTAATGAACGTATTTTTGTCCCGTTAAACATACCAAATGTAAGCATGTTATGTGAAAACCATGTAGTAAGTATGCTAAGTAAACATACAAAGTAGAAATGTCATGTAAATCAATGTGCTAGCATGCTCAGTAAAAATATATAGCAGAAATGTAATGCAAATCAATGTGCCCATATGCTGAGTAAACATATGAAGCAAAAGTGTCTATGAAATCAATGTGCTAGCATGCTCAGTTAACATACATAGCAAAGCATAATGGAAATCATGTACTATATGTGTACTAGATGAACATAGCAAGTATATGTCATGAAAAGCATAAAAGTAACAAGTAGGCACATGTGTATCACCCCAAAATATTTGAAAGCGGTAAAAGAGGGGACTATGTACTCACTTGACATTGCTTAATAATCTTGGAATAACAACCAAGTAACGCTTGAAGGATCACAGAATCAAACGGTACCTAATATAGGTAGCTATGTTAATAAACCGGACCTAAATCGGAAGTTCGGATGAAAAGGTCTCGTAAACCAAATGAGTATTATATGATATGGTTTAACAAAGCCTACATTCTAAGTTGGAACCTATCCTAAGTGCTTATGACCCGTTACAACTCGTTAAGGTAGTTTACGCTACTTTAACATGTCGTTCGCGCAAAAGCGCATTCGGACGGTCTAACTAGCCCTATGACAAGTATTATATGCCTTAACATGCTTAACAACATTGAATAATCAGTTTAGATGTCAAAATTTAGGTTACATATGCTTAAAATGAAATTATGCGTAAAAAGGGCATTTTGGTCATTTTCCTAAGGCATATAAACTACCTATCATACAACTAACTAAACGAAGTGACCATAAGGTATAACCTCGGAAGGTTATTCCCTATACAACTATGGTCACAAAACATGTTTGGTTGGATCCTAATGATCGACCAAACGGGTCGGGTTCGAAAGTCTAAGCGGATGTTTAGACCGCTTGACTTACGACCATA
Organism: Helianthus tuberosus; assembly: GCA_030545235.1. Lineage (NCBI taxonomy): Eukaryota > Viridiplantae > Streptophyta > Magnoliopsida > Asterales > Asteraceae > Helianthus > Helianthus tuberosus. The sequence continues at coordinate 30,275 of JARYGA010046597.1, forward strand.
AACAAGCACTAGACTAAAAGTGACGAGTTAAACATGTTAAAACATGTTTAACTAAGTAAGAAAACTGATTTGATATCAAAACAAAGTGTTTTGATACCCGAAAATAGCTTCGTCGCAAAATGCACATAAACGTGCATTTTGACTGAAACTTTGACTCGTCACTTCGACTAATCAACATGGTAATCAATAGGTATAGTCACAAGGGACTATAACAATCTTGATTACACTCACGTTGAAAAGTTCAAACGAACTTTGTCTTGACCAATTCATGGTCAAAGCAGAAAGTCAAACACTTTTTGACTTTCTTGCTTGAAATACATAACCAAGCATGAAAGAAACTTACAAGAGGTCCAAGCTTGGAATAAGAACAAAGAAAGCTAAAGTTTGAAGCCTTCAACCAAGTGGGATAGTTTCAAGAGAGCAGGTGGAGTGCAGTCCAGAAACTTTTCAAAAATGTTCAGTTTCAGTCCCTGCATGCAATAAAGCTGATTTTTGACACGTTTAAGCCCCGTTAACCCATTTTCAAGGCTCTATAATGATGTCAAAGTATAGGGGACTTGAAATATGCTTGGAAATATCTCGGATGTTGGTTCGTTTGGTCGTACGGTCACGTTATTCGGTTAATTACGATGAAACGCGAACGGACGCGAAAAATGATCCAAATTGCGCGACGAATAGTATTTTTGCATTCCTATCACTAAAATAAAATATTTTAATGATTTAAAAAATTTTTGGATGTTCGGATATGTTCAAAACTTAAGATATGCGCGTAAATGCAAACTTATGCACTTTTTGACGCTTTTAAGCGCATTTTCGCATACTGAACCCCTCAAAGCTTATTTCTAAGTTATGTAAAGGATATTTATGGTATGTTTAGCTCATGATCATGTTCCGGAATGTACGTTACTATACGAATCGGCAGACTTTCGCAGTTTGTCGCAAATAGTCCATGTGATCGAATAAACTTGTTTTTGCCATACCAAACCCTTCAAAACATATTTCTAAGTTATGTAAATTGTTATTTAAGGTATGTTAATCTTATGTTGCTATTCCGGAGTGTATGTCGCGTTAAACTGATTACGTTTACGCATCAGTTTGCGTATAACTTTCTAGAAAACGATTTAGAGTTTAAAATCGAACAAAATCAAAACGTGCAAAATGTCAAACATAAATAAACAAATATTGGGATCAAATTACATTGTTTTATTGATAATTGAACTGTTCAGAGTTTGTATAATGATTACACAAGTACAGATGTCACAACCCACACATGCACACACATATCTCACATATGCATACATATTATATATATATATATATATATTAGGCATAGACATGTATTTAACTGACTACCGTGTATTTTATCTCGCGTTTTAATTTTGTTTTAAGGCGTTTAAAATTATTTTTGGTCATTCTATAAAAATTAACTCGCCTTAATATTGCTGAATAATATTTTATTTGCCTCGACTGACTGTGTTGTCTGTATTTTGCAGTATACGCGCGGTATTGCACAATATGCGCTTAAATTGGCAAAATAGAGATTTTAGACGTTTTAATTAATTTTTTTCACGAATATAATTAAAATAGGATTAATCAGAACCGAATATTTTTAGGATTTTAACATTAACCGGACGGTCACCGACGTTCGTTTCGCATTTTGTTCGTTACGCGATAAGTGTGTATCTTATTATTGCCAACATAATTTTTAACAAAGTTTGGATTACCAACACATCAAACACTATATTTTAACACAAAATTTAATAAAATATTGCCTTTATTTATTAATAATATGTGTCACACTAGTACGGTACAGACTCAAAATAGCCGGATGTCACACTCAAGGCTTCTCACAAAGAGCCTCTCTTACACCAAAGCGATGCAACATCACCGGTTATATCCTTAGTTGTTGTAACAACTAATGTAGAAGTTCATTCCCTCACGACTAAACAACGTCTATATTCTATCTAAAGGGTATGAATTCATCATGTTAACTTTTGAACTGATATTTTTAGCAAGGGCGGACCCAAGCTTTGGCGTGGGTGGACGGGCGCCCCCCTTGAAAAAAGATTTTTAGTGTATTTTCGAGGTAAAAATCCTGACTGCACCCCTTAAAAATTTGGTTGAACCTTTCGTTCGCACCCCCAGAAAATAATTCCTTTGTCCGCCACTGATTTTTAGTCATCTTTATGAATTTATGCCTATTGGTTTCATCAATGTGAGATTTCTTCTCGGTTTCTTGGCTTCCATTCTACTTCAGTTGGTGAGAATCACATCGACGTTTTTGGTTTGTATATCATGTAACAAAATAAGAAGTTGGAGGCTTTTTTTATAAATATATTTCACGTATAGAACAAGATAGCATTCTCTTTTTGTCCAAGTTTTCACATATATTACTGTCTTCACAAGAGAAATCCTTTAAAGCTTGAGCCAGCTCAACAATTGTGGTGCGCCAAGTTTGATTTTTCAAGTCATTCAGACAAAATTTGCAATCCCCTCCTTCACACATAGGTGTGCGCTCTAAACATGTGGATTTGTTCCTTATAAAGTCCTTAGCAAGTTTGGTCACGACCTCTACTTTACAAAATTAACACATTTCCTATTTTCAGTTTTATTTCACACACCTCAATTTAAGCATAATGGTCCATCCACCTTAGCTTTAGTTTAAAACATTTTAGCTGGTTATAGAACACAAAACTCAAAAGATATAATCCATGTATATAAACACCGGACAAGTATATTTATTTATATTTCATTAGCATTTCTAATGGATACAATATGAAAGTCAAAACAAGTCACCTAATGAAAAAGGATTTCATTAAATATTGTGGGGCTATAAGAAGAACAATATTTAAGAAGTACGGTATCCTATTCTTCTACGAAGATGGACCACAAAAACAATTAAAGCGTCCAGGAGAGAGGTGAATTAGGGACCAAACCCTCATCATGTGCAACCACAATGGTGCATGCAACCCGGCCCGGGTCCTGGTCCTGCAAGGGTCTTCAAATTGGCCTGAATTCAATCACATGCATCCATGGACCATTTTCATCCGGGACTATGTGTACAATACGGGTTTATATTTATGAATATACGACTGTTCGGACAAATATATATTCTAGAAAAGCGTTGCAAACGGCTAGAGGATTGTCATGGTCTATTTCTCTTAATGAGTTTTAGGTGTCCCTTGTGTATGTCAGGTGCGTTTGGACCGTTTGGTCAATTCAAATTTCACATTTTCGTAATTAAATGTATGCCAGCTGGTTGTGCTTGTATAACTTGCTTGTCAAGCTGTACACTTGAGTTCTATTAGTCATTACTAGAATACAAATACATACAGGGTGCTTCTAAATGCATCCTCTATTTTTTTTATTTTTACTGGTTATACCTCCCCCTTTAACTTTTAAACTAAATACAAATAAACCTTTTATTTTGTTTTCTTACATTTGTTTTAAGTTTGAAAAGATATATTTTAGTGATTAAATATCATAATGAACTCTTTATTTATAGGATTTAAAAAAATGAATTTCTCACCACAAAATCGTCAACACCATTCATACTTATATCAACATTTTATGTGTTT
>JARYGA010046598.1:0-16934 GCA_030545235.1 Helianthus tuberosus
GTAAGGGGTCGAACCACGAAGAGTATGTGGTTTGCGAATGGATTCGATTGAATTAAAATAAATGTCACAATTTATGAAGCTTGCTAGAATATTTTGTATGGTTGAAAAGATGTGAATTAAACTAATGGAAATGATTGGATTGAAAACTAATAATAATTAACAAATTGTAAGAGAATTTTGTTAATGGAACAATATGGAATAACAAGGTTCACACCCAGTTTCAACAAATGCAAGACCTAGGATTACTATGTGTTTCAACTTGATCTACCTGAATTAATTCATTAACGGGTCAATAATCACAAAGCTTAGGTGCCAATCACTATCAACGTCATAGACAACGGACCATGATGCACTTCGTTACCTTGGACTAACAAATCCTATCAAGAGACAAGGCATAAATACGTGTATTCGTTTCACAAAGTCAAATTTAATCATTCATTCGACAATTCATAAATGCAATACAAACGTAGGACAATTGTCTAAAGCTTCAAATGTAATTCAAGTTATCACAAACCAAGAATCAATACATAGCAAAACCTAAATCTTACAAAAGTGTACACCGGGGTGAAACCTCCAAGGAATTAGCCACTCATGATTGACGAAACTTGATCACCGGTTGTTGAAAGCTCGAATCTTGACATCTTAGAACTTGGGAAATGATGTAATAGTGGTTAGGGTTTGTAATGGTGGAATTCAATGGAAGGAGGGTTGAAGGATGATGGTAATGGTGATAAACTAGGGGTTGGAATCGAATGATTCGGACGATGGATCGTTTGTGTGATGGATTGGTAGTTCATGTTGTCTTGAGAATAGGCTCCAAGATCAAAGTTCAAACTCCACATAAAGTGTAACTCCCGAAATAAAGGCTCTAGTTATGTTTTGATTCGTCCCCAAAAGCAAACACCAAAAAAAATTCGCGATCCACTATTGGTGAGCCGTCACCGACGGCCAGTAAGCCCGTCGCCGACGGTGTGTGCAAATTTAAAAAACGGCCGGCGGCCTAATCCTCTGTCTACGACACTTTCAAGTTACGGAAAACCTCATGCGGCGTCGCCGATGGCCCAGGAGGGCGTCGGCGACGGTATGTGTAGACCACAACTTCCGTTTTTCGAGTTCCTTGCTCCCGGTTGACCCGTTGCACATCCCGGTGGTTCGTTTTTCATCCAAGTGACCCGTAAAGCTCCCGAAAAGCTCCTTTAACTCCGCTAGACCTGCAAAATACATATCTAATCAAAAGTAGGCTATTCGAAATTAAAACTTGTGTAGAAACATCAAATTAAGCAATTACGATCACCGGTTTTCGACCACGTATCACATTCCCACACTAATCTTTTGCTTGCCCTCAAGCAAATATGTCTTTCACTTTCACGTGGGTCGAACAAAGAATACACTCCCCATTCCCGAGACGAAGGTTAAGGTCAATTGTCATACAAAAGTTCAAACTCTTTACAATTTTCAACATATTTAACGGTAAAGTGAATATTCACATATAGAATGGTTATCCAAGATTAACCCGCCCGTGAAACCAACAAATCATGCACATCCCTCACAATGTTCTCTCCACTCGGTTTATAAATTGGCTAATTTTCATAATGTATTAGCACTTCAAAAAGTAATCGCTCAAAACCAATTAGAACACGTACCCGAATAGGCTTGCAACTCAATCATTCTCCACCACCGAACACGAATACTAAACACAAGTCATAAGGTCTTTGTAAGGGTTGTAACGGGGCTAGGCTAAGGGTAGGAAATCAGGATATTTTAAAGTGGCTAAAGTGATGAAAAATTCGATTTCTATTACGAACAACTACTCTAAACAAAGCTAAACTATAAACATCGAGCTAGAAGGTAACAATTTTCGCCTTTTATTCCACAAACTAAAGACACATATTTTTGTTCTTTTCTCAATGATTTTCTATTCTTTTTCGCAACATTTTCTGATTTTTTTCTCTCTTTTTTTTATATATGTAAACAAACAATTCACAACTATACAAACTTGACTCCAATAATCGAATTTCCATCACACGGGTTTAAAAGAAAAAGGTTTAAGGTTATGGGCTAAAGGGTGGTCAAACGAAAGGATTAGGCTCAAAATTGGCTACTAAGGGATAAATTTTTGGGTAAGGATATATAAATGGTGTAAAAGGAAAAAGGTTACCTAATGCCTTAATCATTCTTGTGCTTGTATTCGGTCTATGTTCTCAAACGTATCAAAAGTTGCAAGTTCTACAATACATGACTAATGGTCCACTCAAACAAAGAAACATACTGATGTGCGCAAAATGCAACATATAAATTACATCAAATGTGACATAAAACTAACCCTTTTTTAGTACTAATGTTGGAAAAAGTGTGTTTTTGTCTTCCTTTTGTATTTTCAGGATTAAAAGAGCTTAAATGAACAAAAGAAGCAAAAATGCAGCTAAATCTAACAATAATACAAGAAAAGGGAAGAAACATGGCATGCCCGACCCCTCGACAGCATCTCCCAAAGCAAAAAAAAACAAGAAGAAAGCTGAGCATGGGGCTGTGCCCAGCTCAACACGGGGCGTGCCCAGCGGACACGGGGCGTGCCCAACGGACACGGGGCGTGCCCAGCGGACACGGGGGCGTGTTCAGGTGTCTGCAGAAAAGACAAAGTTGTAGAAGCTTCTATTCCCAACACGGGGGCATGCCCAGCTCAACACGGGGCCGTGGTCAACGCTAAGATTCGCAGAATCCAAGCAAATCTTGATAGTACAGATACACTTCTGCACATGGGGCCGTGCCCAGCGGACACGGGGGCGTGGTCAACTAATGCAGACAAACTGCAATTAATGAAGAAAGAGAAGAAGGAATGGGGCCGTGTCCAGTGGACACGGGGCCGTGTCCAGGCTTCTGTGCATGCTATAAATAGGGGTCCTTGGTTCACTTCAAAGGCATCCCTTGGCAAACCACCTCTCCCACACTTCACCCACCCACCACCACCATCACAACCCACATCCACCACCATCATCCATCATCCATCATAGAGTGTGTGAGTAGTCTCGGGATCTAAGATTGATCTTAAGAGTTCTTGACAATCAAAGGCCATGTTTGCCTAAGTCTCTTACATCACTTGGTCAAGACAAGTGTCTAGTGTAATACTTTTTATTTTTAATCTTTTCGCACTTTTTATTTGGTTATGTATTAATGACTTTAATAACTAGTTTCTTATGTTGAAGGTGAGTCTTCCTTATCGTTTGTCCGTAGTGTCTTGGCATTATTTTACTGTCTATATAAAATAAAATATTTTCACCATTCATATCTCCACGGTCTATATGGAGATATGTTGGCTACATGGTCGGGGGTTAAGGGAACGGTTTGGTAAGAGTCTTGCCTTGTTCAGTGTATAGATCTTGCAAGGACATGGGTCAACTTTAGTAGGACCTCCTTCAATACCCACTGGTATTGGATGGCGGGGGTCCGAACTCCTTGATCCCCTCATATGTAAACTACTATTAAAACTTTAACCCGGCTACTTAGGACTGTATCCTTGCTGACTCAGACTACTTAGCCGAGGGTAACGTCACCTCCAGAAGAGGGGCCTACCACAATATGCATTAATAACTTAATTAATTATCTTTCAATAATCCAACCCTTTAGGATTGTATCATTGCTGAATCAAACTACTGGGTTGAGGGTAACGTCACATTCAGAAGAGGGGCCTACTACAATAACTAAGATAATCTCTTAAAAAGTGCAAAAGTGCGGAAATAATTAAAGGTTACACTAAACACGAGTCGTATCCAAGTGATTCATCTTGTCTATCTATTTTTTATTTTATTTTAATTTTTAACATTTTAGTTAGTTTTATTTTCTTTTTAGTTTAAAACCTTTTTCTAAACTTTTGATTTGATTTGACGTTGAGGATAAACCGGTACTAAAAGCTCTTGTGTCCTTGGACGACCTCGGTATCTTACCAACACTATACTACGCTCACGATGGGTGCACTTGCCCATATGTGTGTTTAGTGTTAGTAAATATCGTGTTTTATAAATTTAAAACTTGGCTAAAAAGTGTTAAAGGGCTTAAAATATACATTAAAAATCTATAACACCACACGCACATCAAGTTTTTGGCGCCGTTGCCGGGGACACAAGGATTTTAAGAAAGCTTAAAATCGACGGCCTAATCAGTTTTTCAAAACCTTTTTAAAACGCGCACATTTTTCTGCATTTTAGTTAGATTTTACATTTACAGTAGCCTGAACACGGGGCCGTGCTCACTGAACATGCCCCGTGCTCAACGAAACCAGTAACTTTAATTCAAACGCCCAGATACAGAATCTGAACACGGGGCCGTGCTCACTGAACACGGGGCCGTGTCCAGCCTCTGTTTTCGTTTTTATTTTTGTTTTCTGGTCTCGAGACTCTGTTGTGATCTGCTGAGTGATTCTTATGGATCAATACTCAGGATATTACAACTACACCTATGAGGAGGATGATTATAGGGAAGACTATTGCACCATTTGTGGCGACCCGCACTCGGTTCAATATTGTGACTTATTTCAACCATCCACTTCATACACCTACTATGAGTAGCACAGGTACGAGCCATCAACTTCATACACATCCTATGAAGACCAAAGGTATGAACCTCCCCCCTCATACTCATATTTTGATGAACCAAGGTATGAGCCTTCATACTCATACTTTGAGGAACCACAATATGAGCCACCACCTTCATATGCTTATTATGAGGAACCATGACGTGAACAACCCACCTCATATGAGTATTATGAAGAACAAAATTATGATCCTTATCCATCATATACTGTCACACCCCTATTTTCCACGTGTCACCGGTGGGCCCGGTGGGGAGTATCGTGACGTAGTTGGTATCATCATAGACAAACAACACAATATATAAATGCACAGCGGAAGCAAAGATAGATTCATTTCAACTTTAATAAAGTGTAATATTAAATATAACGAATAGTTGAAACGGATCCACAGGCGGATCAAAATAAAAGAAGATATTTTTCAACAGCTTTATTGACATCCAAGCTTGCGAGACTTATTGTGGACGCTTAGAAGACAGCCAGCCTAGTACGAGTAGTACCTGCACTTAACCTTTTGGAAAAATACGTCTGTTTACACTGGTAAATACAATTTAACTGACTCATTTTGAAAAGGTTTGAAAATTGATTTGAATGCACGTGGCACAAAACATTTTATAACTTGGGATAATTATGTGAAAATAATCTTGTAAGGGAATTACATGTTACTTATGCGTTCAGTAGCCCGATCCGTAGACCGGGTTAAAGATTAATAGACACACCACAATATTGAGTTATGCACTGAAAGGTGTACGCCTACACCCCGTGCTCAGGTCGTGGCCATCTCGTAAGATGATGCCAAGGATATCCGGGACATGGTCATTAACCCCCCAAAGGCTTTAAGCAAACAAAACACATTCAAAACATAGCATATCAATAATTTAACCTCTATTCGATTAAAGATTCAATGCCGGACCAAGCGGTATTTTATATACCGTACCCCAAGCCCGTATAGGGAAAATAAGTTAAAAGTATTTACCTTTGTAAGTATAAATCACAATTAGCGAGTGAAGGTAGCTTTTACTGGTTCTTCTATTCTAGAACAAAGGTTTATAATAACCTATTAGATTTCTAACGGGTCTTTATTTAAGCCTAAGCTTAGACCGGTTAGCTTTCAAGGACGATACGGTTCAAACGCACGATTAAGCGAAGACCGGATAGAATGTGATTTAGACCCGACAAGTTTGAATACTTGTATAATATGGGTATACTAAATACATTCTGGATTTTGAGACAAAGATGATAAGGTTTGACCCGTTTCGGTCAATTTATGCAAACTAGTTACATAAACCGAACCGAGCGCGAAAAGGGCGTCACGGGTAATCATAAGAGTCATATGCAAGTTCCCTGAGTTAATATACTTTAAATATGTTGTGACATCAGTAAGATTTCTTCTATTATGCCCGAAATGAATTTAAACTCAACTTATGCCTCATAAGGGCATTTTGGTCATTTAAGAGATTATAAAAGAGTTTCATTAGTAATCTGAGTTACAGGTCTGATTTATACAGTAAATACACTTAATTTAATAAGTTATAACAGTAGGGTATGACCTATATGTGAAATTTATCATTTTAAAACCAAACTATGCTCCTTAGGGGTATTTTGGTAATTTCACAAGGGCTAAAAAGGTCGAAACTGGAAAACTGAGTTCAAAAACTTTTACTTACTGTTATTATCTCAAAATATACTAAAACATCAGTAGGTATCAACCTTATATGTTTAATATGGTTATAGTACGTACTATGCGTTAAAAACGCTTAAAAAGGCGATTTGGAGCCATTTCCGGGTTTTTAAAAGAAAGCTGATATTTTTATAATTCCAGAAGGCTCAAAATATTTTATTTAACAAATGAAACCAGTAGAAAAAGGTTTGGGGTCAAAAGGATTTGTAAAACTCATTTTATGGCTTAAAAGGGCAAAATCGGTATTAACCGAATTAAACTTAGAGACCTATGTTATGCTCAGCCAAAAATTAAATAAAAATCTTCAAAAATCCCAAAATATTATATTACATTAGTGGGTAAAAAGTTTGATATCAAAAAGTGGGTTAAAATAGGCTATACGCTAATTACGCCAATTAATTAACATAAAGCTTTCAAATTACGCTAATGAGCATAACTCTTAATCTAGACCTCAAACTGATGTCAAATTTTAGGTGCAAGTTTATAAATCAGTAACTAAGGTTTCTACTCTTTTACTTTTTCAAAAATCACGTTTTATAGTCAAAAGGGCATAATAGTCAACATTTAAGCATTAATCGGAAACATGCATGTGAATCGGATAAGTATTGAACCAAGTTGTATAATCTCAGAGAGTTATACTTATATGAAACCTGGTCCAAAATAAGCTCTAAGGCAGATCTTAAACATGCATAAACGGGTCAGAACTGAAAGTCAAAGCATAAGTCAATTTATGCGACTTTCGGTTCCGATCCGGGTTTAAACTGAAAATTGTCGAGTTGAACATGTTGGGACATGTTCTTACATTAATTACCATGTTATATTAATGATCAAACAGGTTGCATGTACCCTACATTGCTAATTATGCTTAAATTTGAAAATACACATTCTGTTGACTTTTTAAAGTAAGCTTTGACTCGACAATTAACATAGTTAGAGTGGGAATCTGAAAGTACCCTTTTAAGGGTTTGTTACCCACATAAATACCTACTTGTAAGTACTTTCAATTCGAGAAATGACTGAGCAAATTTCATTTAATCGCGAAGTCAAACTTAATTTACGACGGATTGACTTTTAGTTAATTAACTAACCTAGAACGAATTAAAAAGGGTTAGGAATACTTACAAGAGTCCTAATTACGATTAGAGATCACTAGAAAGCCTGAGGTTGATCAGAGGAGCTCCAGAAGTGGTCTTGCAAGTGAATGTGAAAATGGTTGCAACTTGAATGTTCCTTATATATGCATTTTGATTGCATAAGATGGTGCCACAAGAGTCTACTGGTGTTATAAGATGTGTCCAAGTGCCCCCCTATGCATGCAAAACCATTGGAGAGCCTCAGGTATCAGATAACAGCTGCTTACCATCGATACAGACCTGAAAAACTGACATCTGCGCGTTTTTGTTCGCTGGCAGGTCGTAGGCGGGCCGCGAGAGCCCCTTCGCGGGCCGCGTACAAGTTGGCAACCAGCTAAACAAGTTTTCATGAATTGCAATTCAGTCCTTGGTCCTTTGTAACGTGGTTTTGGCTATTTATCTTGCATTCTTGACCCTCAAACCTGATTTTTAAGGGCCTTAGGACATCTACAAACTTGGTTAGGTCCTTGGTTAACTTTGTGCTTACCCGAAAAGTCACGAATTTCAACGTTAACGCATTTAACCCTTCGTGCACGGTTTTGATCATAACTTTCTCATACGATAACGAAACTTTATGAAATTTTTACCACATATTCTAGTGAGTATATTTTACCATTACAAAGCTTCGGGTTTGCTAAAAGGTCACTCAGAGGTATACTTTCAACATGTTGACACATTTAGCCCCTTTAGTTTGTAATTCCTCACTTTCTTTCATTTTTCCGCTTTGTATGATCCATGATTTAATCGTTTAAGATTATAAACACCATGTAGGGTTATTGTAGGGCCTATTTATCCATTGTTGACACTTTGGACCCTTATATTCACATAGTTTCACTGTTTGTCAACTTTAGTCCCTCTAAAGTACTTTTTCACATATTCAAAGCCTATGACACATGTCAATACCTTATTGGACATAAATTTTCGAGGTGTTACATATACTTACAATGAAGGACAATGGTGTGAACCATCTACTTCCTATGAGTATTATGAGGAACAACTGATCGAACAACCGGATTCGAGCTTTGAGGATCCCAATCCTTACTCTATAACCGACATAGCCGATAGGATAATAGAAAAAAATTAAAACTATCGAACGTTGCATATTAGAATCTTGCGCAAGGGAAGATGAGTCCCGCGCAAGAGAATAATTAAATAAAAAAGAGATAGTTGAAAATATAAAAATAGAAGAACAAATAAGTGAAAAACCGACACATGAGTTAAACAACGAAAAAGGTGAGTCCAATAACGTTAAAATTCAAGAAGAGTCTAATTTTGAAGAAATTAATCTCTTGTCACCTTCTTTCGAAAATCATTGTTTAGTTCCCACTCATGCTAAGTTTTTAAAAGAGTTAAACACTAACACTAAAATTGACGAAACGGTAAGCGTTAAGTTAACTAATGATCAAACTTCGCTAATAAAAGAAGATCCATTTGAAATTAACATTACACCGGTTCCATGTTTTTTTCAAAATTCCTTTATTAGTAATATCACAATTGATAAAGATCTTTGTGTTAACATAATGCCAAACTATATTTTCGAAAAAATAAGTATTGGTGATTTTTCTCCACTTCAAATACCCATTTTTCTATCCAATCGTAAAGTAATAAAATCAATCGGTATAGCTGAGGATGTCTTGGTCCAAACAAATCAAATGGTAATCCCAACCGACTTTGTCATCCTTGATGACTCTCCTCTAGTGTTGGGACGACCTTTTGTAAAAACCCACGAAGCTTTGAAAAACCGGAAGTACAACAATCTATCTATTCAATTAGGGGCATTTAAAAGAAGTGTCGATCTTGAGCGTTCAATGAAATATCCGTTCGGCAATGACGACCCCCTAATTGAAGACGAGCCAGAACCACCCGATAAGGTGGGTCTAGCCAAGGACCCTTATAAACGTGGCGCACCATGGAGGCATTCCGCGGAACTATCCTTAGTTTTAGATTAGTTTAACTTTTATGTTTTCTAGTTTAGTTTTAATTTTCAGGAATAAAGCACACTCGAAATGGTGGAGGTTACTAAGGGAAACTTGAACCCACACCCTATGCACAAAAACAGAGCCTCCCAACAATTTTTCTTCATTACAGCAAGTTCAGCATGGGGCCGTGCTCACCCCAACACGCCCCGTGCCCGAGGTTCTGCAGAAAATGCCCAGTTCAGGTAACTGGACACGGGGCCGTGCTTACTGAACACGCCCCCGCGCCCAGCCTTCTGTTTAAATTTGATACTGGCAGTCTGACCATGGGGCCGTGCTCAGCCAACACACCCATTGTTCAGCTACCTAGTAACATAAAATCTTGTTTTTAACACACTTTTACACATTTTAATCAACCGAAAAACTTATTTTTGGGACACATTGAGGACAATGTGTAATTTAAGTGTGGGGGGGGGGGGGATGCTAAAAGCTTGAATCTTGCAAGTCCTAAAAACAAGCCTTACACAAAACTCTATTGAAACCGCTAATCACCCCAAATTTTTTTCAAAAATTTTCATTTTTTTACTTGTCTTGGTTTAATTTGGGAATAACAAGTTCTAAAAAGATTATATTTTTACAAATTTACAACTGATAGCGTCGTGATAAAAAGAACTAACATAAGGAAATTATGAAACGGCATGACAAATCTAGTTAAAATTTGATTATATATACTTGATCACATAAAAACCCATTCCCAACAAAAAGTGAGTTTTGAGCCTTTATTGAGCATACAAATATACATCCTTAAACTAAATGCTCATTTTTCGTTTCTTGTGTGAATAGCCGCTTGGTTTCTTACGACTCTAGAACTTGCCACGACGATACATTCCCGGTCCTTACCAACTTAAACCCAAGTAAATAAATGATGGAGGCATTAGGACTAACCCTTTTTATTTCAACACCATTATTTTTCTTTTTTTACCACCTACCCAAAATCCCCCTAGTTACCCCCCTTTGAGCCTAAACCTTTTTATTTCTTAACCCAAAACAAACACCCTTTTACCCACCAAAACCCTTTTTCATTTTAAACCCTTTATTTTAGTACAAAGCTCGGTTTTCATGTGACATTCCTTATAAAAAAAAAATTGTTGAAGCCAAAAAAATAAACAAACAAGTTCATCAAAAAGAACTTTATTTGAAGAATTGTTTCATTAAAAAAATAAAAAAATAACAAAAAGTCTTATGAAAACCGACGCTTTTACGCCTTTCGCCCTTTTCTACTAACCATTAACCCAACCACCTACCTTTAACCCAAGCCTAACCCTTCCCCCAAAAAGTCCTCTTGATATTTACAAAGGTATATAATTAAAAAAGAGGACGATTAATTGCTTGGCAAGCTTATGGTAGGAGTAAGTTCAATGCCGCTCTCGAGTGTTTCACAAAAATATATCTTCGGCCGAGTGTTGAGTGATCCCCCGTGAGGTATGTGAACTTGTATATAAATGGAATTTTAAAAAGACATGTTATGCCCTAATAAGTAATTTATTTTATGTAATGTTCTATATAAATCATGACGAATAGTATTGTAAATAAATAAAAATAAAACCTAATAAAGAATCTTGGAAATCCCGACACTCTATGACAAGCCCTAAAACCTTCTCTTCTACCCATTCCATTTGGGAGTGTAAGCCACATTATAAAGAGTTTTGCTTGAGGACAAGCAAAGATTCAAGTGTGGGGGTATTTGATGTGCGCAAAATGCAACATATAAATTACATCAAATGTGGCATAAAACTAACCCTTTTTTAGCACTAATGTTGGAAAAAATGGGTTTTTGTCTTCCTTTTGTATTTTCAGGATTAAAAGAGCTTAAATGAACAAAAGAAGCAAAAATGCAGCTAAATCTAACAATAATACAAGAAAAGGGAAGAAACGTGACATGCCCGATCTCTCGACAGCATCTCCCAAAGCAAAAAACAAGAAGAAAGCTGAGCATGGGGCTGTGCCCAGCTCAACACGGGGCGTGCCCAGTGGACACGGGGGCGTGTTTGATGTGGGGTAAAATACACATATTTTTCCCGTGTAAATTGTATAAATTTTTGTAGGTCCCTCGGAGGTTGAGGTTAAACCTTATCCTTGTTATGTTTAACACACTAGCAAGTGCGTAATCCAAGCTAGAATGCAAACCGGTAGTTTATATGAGAACACAAGCTACAAAGAGAAAGGTAGACACACGAGATATCAAAGTTTTCTCTTGTATTTCAGTGGACACTGTTACAGCCCTTGACCAAACTGAAAATATGCTCTCTACAAGACTAAGTTCACTCACATTGTCAAGTGAACACATTACATGACTATATATATACCAATCACAGATCGTCTGGTCGAAGGATCAGATAGACTGATCGAAAGATCATCTATCGATCTGAAACCTACCGAAGGATCACATATACCTCGAAGGATGATATCCTTCGAGGTCCATCTATATCCATCGAAGGTTTATCCTTCGAGCTCATCGAAGGATATAAACAATCCTTCGATGACTCATCCTTCGACACAAACATCTTACAAACCATGTTCTAACTGTTTGGTCAAATCAAACCAGGAGGATGGTTGACTTGGTCAAACTTACATCAAAACACATATTAACAAACATAAGACGTAAACAAGACTAACAAAAGACATCGTCTTATATCATAACAAAATACAGACAAAGTACAGACACAAGTGCACCAACAAACTCCCCCTTGGCTGTAGCTTTGTCTCGATCTTCGTGTCTTCAAGTCTCTGACGTCCTTTCAACCGTTAAGTGATGCATTGACCATGCACTTCCCGCATTCACAAGTAGGTTGAAGCAATACAAGGCCATCTTCTGAAACTTCATTGCTTGTGCACGATCCCTAACCAAGTAGTTGATCTCGTGATCCTTAAGAATAATAATATCCGACCTGGTCATGTTAGTAATCCACATTGGATCTATCATTCGAAAGTTCTCCTGACTGTCTTGGAATAAGATCACCGCTTCTCCAGTATCTGCATCATAAACCCAGCAACGAAAGTTACCCAGAAAATATGTCCTCATCTTCAACAACGGTATTTTCTTCATCAACTTCGGAGGATCATAAACCAATCGATAACGAGCAGTATTTGTATCTGGATCAAGCGTGAACCTGATTTGCTCGTATCGAGGAAACTGCGGCCTGTATAGCGGATCCTTCCAACCTCTTCTTCGTTCCAACCTGATCTTCTTGGCGAACAGATTCACCATCTTGTCTTCGACTCGATTAATAACCCTCAGCTGAGCCAAAACCGCAACATCATAATAAGGAAGTGAAAGAATGCTGAGAAGAGACCTGAAGTACTGAAGGCCGCATTCTCGCTTCACAACCATGCAGTGAAGCTCCTTGATGAACATCCAGCTGATAATACGACCCCGAGCCTGATTCCTTTCCAGAATCATGTAGTTGGCCTGAACCAACGGAGGGAGCGGAGGAGGATTCCTAGCTAGGAAATCCGCTCGCAATTCGTTCACGGTCTTCTCACGGCTTTCTTGAGCTGTAGGAGAATCTGAAGAAAGATTCGTAAATTCTGCTGTCTTTGCCGCCACAAACTCATCATCAAGCGCATTAAACTCCACATTATCTTGACCAACATAAACAGGACGTTCCGGATCCGAACCGATGAAGATTTCTTCAATCGTAGAGAAATCGGTTTCGTCCGGAACTAACGGAGTAGCATCGATCGTTGTCAAATCAACTTCATCCAATTCCTTCAGAGCTAATACACGTTCATCAGACATCTCTGTAACGTGTTCTCCCTCTTCTAATAGTTCACCCGTGACTGGATGATACTGTTGAACAATTGAGGATTCAGGGAGATCGGTAAACGCTTCCAGTTCAAGACTAACATGTTTAAACCCTGCCGAAGCTTCCAACATTTCAGTCTGCTCAGACGGACCAGTAGTAGCTGTTGGAGGAGCAGTAGGAGCATCTTGAGACGTACTAGACCCACCTGCAGCACCGGATGCAGTTGCACCGGAACCTGAGGCAGCTGGTTGATCAGGATTTGCTGCATCATCGTCCTTGTCATCGCCACGCTTTGAGGAAACGATGCCCAATGCTTTGCACCTTTCATTCCAAAGCGTAACTACTTTGTGATCAATTTTCTTGAAGTTTGCTTGAACAGGCTTGAAGGCTTCTATTAATCGATCATCACGATTTTTATAGCGATCCGACAGCTCTTCATGCTTCTGCTTTAACGCTTTTGCCTCATGCTCTAACACAGTGCTATGCCCTTTTATTATCTCAACTTCCCTATCATGAGCCCTGTTTGCTTCTTTTAGTCTTTCAATATCTAGAGCTTGTTCTTTTATCTTAAGATTCTGTGCACTAACAATTGAGACTAGCTTGTTGTGTGCCTCCACATCCTGTGTTCGCTGTACACGATACTCTTCAATCTTTCTAGAATGTCGACCGACTAAGTTACCCAATTCACTGACTTGTTCGATCAGGAAGTGAATTCTCTCAGCTTCAGACAAACCAGACAATGTTTCTGCTAGAGTCGGCCGTGAAGGCTCAGGTCCTGAGGAGCCAGACTGACCAGATGGACCGGAAGTACCTGTTGGACCAATAATAACAAGAGGAGGACGTGCGTGTGTACCTGAGACAGGAGTTGCAGGCGGCTGTTGATCAACAGTCGCCGTGCGTGTCCCAGAAGACGTCTGCGGAGAAGAGACCAGCGCCAGCATCTCTGATGTAGTTAATTGATCACTGACAGGTGGTAGCTGATGCTCTGGAGGCGTTGAATGCTTAATCGAATCAGGTATAGTGACATCACCAGCAGTTTCACCCATTGACCCTGATCCGTCCTTTGATTTCTTTGAAGTACGAGTACCCTGTTTTCTTGATTTCCTCTTCTTTCTAACTAAACCAGGAGCAGCAGGAATATAATCATCATCTTTGTCAGATTCTGCGGCACTAACCAGTTTCTCTATACGTTCAAGACCACGAAGATTCCCGCGCTGATCATAAACCTTTCGCATCCCTGGTGGAGGAGGATTATCATCCTCAGAAGACGAACCATCATTACCAGAACCTCCTTCATCATCAGAAGACGAGCTGCTTTCATCCACCAACCTCCTCGGCTCGTCCACCTTACCTTTACCTTTGTCGGTCGCATCATCGCCTGTCCGACTTGCAGGACCACCATCTCCACCTGCACTACCACGAACATCAGAATCGACGAACACTCCTTGAACTTCTTCCGCAACAACATTCACATCAATTTCAGCATGTGTTGCAGCACTGAAACTGCCAGCAGACTTCTTGCTCGATGCTTTAATTCCGTGCTTAGCCTCGAGTTGTGTGTTAGCCAACGCGATTAACCTTGGCTCTTCGTCATCAGAATCACTTGCATCTCGACGCCACTTGTGGTTCTGTGGTGCGTCGTAGGTCAAATCATCGAGGTGGCCAATAAGCTTTCTGACTAGATTGGATTCCTTATACTTAGACATAGACTTGAAGATCAGCAATGTACGCTCGTTCATCGGATTAACTGGTAGAACATCTGCTTCAACCTTGGGAAGATTAGGAATCTGATCATCAATCATCATTTGCAAGAATCTTGGATATAACCAAAACTTGGTTGACGTCCGTTGATTTGCTGACGGAAGTGGCCTGCGGGCATTCTCTTTCAGATTGTCAAAGATGTAACGTGATATGTTGAACGGCTTGTTCAGAATTAAAGCCGTAAACAATCCCGTCAATTCAATAGGCGACAGATCGTATCCAGACCGTTTGTTGCTCAGACAGTGAATAAGAATATGCAATAAAAACTTGTATCGTAACGGCATGAACCCTTTGTTTATCTGATTTGCTAGCACATTCTCGGAGTAACGTAGCCTCATCAATAAACCACGCTGACACTGTAAATCAATAGAAGTCGAATCTTCTGGTTGATCTCCCAATTGCAAACGCGCTCTGATGGTGTTCTCGGTGATCACCACGGGTTTCTCAGTAACGAATCCTCTAACCACTTCTTGGTTATTCACTGTATCAACCACAGCAGAATTCCAGAATTCCTTGATCTGGGACTGGTAAGCGGTGTGTTGTGTAGTAATGGCATAGTTGATTCGCGCCCGATGAAGATACTCCATTATCCCCTTGTATTCCGGACTGACTTTGTCTTCCGGTTGCAGATACGCGGCCATGTTGTGTCTTGGCTCGGACATAGATTCAACTTCAGACTTTTCTTTCTTAGTTGGTTTTGCCCGTTCCTTCTTCTCTTTCGGTGCCATTTCTGTTCATGAAAACAAGGACACGTAATGAGAAAACAGTCAACAAGGATTTCACACTTAGAAAGATTTCAGTTTCTTGAAAAATTTCTAAGTGTTGTTTCCTCGAAGGATTCCATATAGACATCGAAGAATTGACACTTTGATCGAAAGATGTTATTTTCCTCAAAGGATGAAATGCCTTATCGAAGGATCAACTTACGAAAGATCATTAATCGAAAGATCTGATCAATCGAAGAATGAATCCTTCGAAAAGCTTAGTATCCTTCGAGTCTCATTTCGAAGGATATTTTGCAGTCCATCTTTCGAGGTTAAGAAACATCATCGAAGGATGTTTTCCGGTGGCACTGTTCATCGGCGTGTTTTCCGGTGATTGTTTTAAGTGTGTTTTAAGTGTGTTTCAAACCATTTAAAACATCAACATCAAACCATTTAGCAAACAACTACATCCTATTGTCAAATACATTACATCTGGTGTCCGATTTAAACCAAAATCCCCAAAACAGAACTATGGTTAACCCAAAACCAAAACCCTTGACATCAGGAACTACCATCCCATGTTTCATCCGAGTAAACCTGATGATCATCAAAAAACTACCACTAACATATTTACAACACATTCACATTACATTTCATCCCATCATTTTCATGAATATGAGAACAAGAACAATAAAATCACATGATCAGATGAAATGTTCATGTTGTTGTTTGTTAAGAGTATTAGGATTATCCTACCGTGATTGTTGTTGTAATCCTGATAGTCTAACTTTTGTTTCGATTTTGGCAGAGTTTTGGTAGGATCAGAGGTTTTGAGATGAAATTTGAACTGTTACGTTGAAATGAAGAAGAAGACCCACTTTTATACTCTGTCCTCGAAACGCGAACCGCCTCGAAGGATCATTGACCTTTCGAAAGATGAAAAAGGTGCTCGAAAGATGAGACTTTGGGTCGAAGGATCCAGATCTGGATCGAAGGATACCAGATATTTGTGGGAACCCTCAACAACTTCGAAAGATGATCCTCGAAGGATATCTTTCGACCTGATCCATCTTTCGAAAAGTCTGATCAGCTCGAAGGATCCAATAGGTCAAATCCTTCGTTGACCAATTCATCTTTCGAGCATCAAGATTGACTTTCATTGACCATCTGATCTTTCGAGGGCCATTGCTTCCTCGAAGGATCAGATTTTCACCAACACTTTGGATTTTGGGAATTTGCAATTCAAACCCTTCAAATTCTTAAAAGTTTTCAGAAACGACCGTTTTGAAAAATTTCCCGTTATGAAGTTCTGCAAAGGTCAGTTTTATGAAGTATCTCGGCTTGCCAGGTA